>CAJQUN010001293.1:0-81021 GCA_907163345.1 Haberlea rhodopensis
AAGAGGGTGGTCCTAAACCAATCTTTCATATGCAATTGTAAGGATTCATATTGTGGTCTTCTTCCATACCAACATGAGAAACTCCAAAAATCGATAATTAATACGATTTATTTAGGGAAAATTTTAAAATTTTACAAGAAACTATGTAAAGTTTAATAACATAAATAACTAAATATTTAATCCCAACATTGTATGTTATTATCTTTACAAGAGTAGCATATCTCGCATGGTCATTATTAGGATCACACACTTATCGTTATGCTAAAGGTTATAGCTAATAGCATAGACATAAGTTTTCAATTTTTTATATAATGGCAGTGCAAAGCTCATACTAAGCAACTGCTGGACATGATGAGCTGCATCACGTGGATGTCGCATCTTCGTCCACGAGCGCATAAAAGAATTGCTAGGTGAACCACTCCCAATAGTCGTTTTATTTACTAAGAAGAAAATGGAAATTCTAAATAGAAAAAGAGGAGAAATATGTTAATGTTATTCTTTCAAGAATAAGAGAATGAAGTGTGGGAAATTGTAAATACTTTCTTGGATCCTCCAACAAGCATTACCCTTATTTGCCCATATTTATCAAATTGCTGCCGAGTGCTGGCTGGCCCTAACCTAATAAAGCAAACAAGGAATGATGAAAAGTAGGTAAGGAAAATAAAAACAAAAGAAAAAGTGGAATGCAATCCAAGAAAACCAAAAGTATTGTAGGAGAGGAGACAAAGGTAGAATACAATCAAAGAAAAGAGAAACACTTGCTATGAGACAAAACTCAAAATTTCTATTACCAATATTCAAGGATTTAATAAGCTAGATGGTTTAATTTGTTTTATATAGTAAAACTTACTTTTTTATTTAAAAAAAAACAATTATATTAAATTAAAAATTTCAGATACTTAAACAACTTATCTTGCCCACGTTTTCGAAAATTGATTCAATTTATAAGGATCTAATAGATGATAAGGATGATGTTATCAATTATAGAATATTATATATGTTGTTATGATGAGTTTTGACTTAAATTCACATAAAATTACGGCAACTCATACTACATATTGCAATTTTATATCATAAACGAAAAATTATAGATATCTATATTTCATCTAGTTTGAATAATAACAAACGAACACCTTATAAAATATACCATTATAATATCACTTATTCACACCTCTAGTTTTAATAGATATATGAAAGATTACAAATATCTCCCCCATGATTTGACATGAAATACTAGCAGAGGACAATGTCAGATACATAATTTTTTGTTTATGGGGCAAAAAATATTAACTTTAATTTTTTTTAGAGGGAGCAAAATATAATTTTGAGAGAAAAACCACAATTTTTTCTTAATATATATATATATATTTTTGCAAGGGACGTCCAAAGTGGTTCAGTCCTGATAGAGGATGTAGATTTTATTGTTTAAATTAGAGAGAGATAATTTGTTATTGATCAACCATGGCTCCATGCTATTTGTCGAAAAGTATTTTAGCAATGAAGTAAGAAATAAATGCAACAAAAGGTAAATACAGAAGAAGAAGGAATGGTTTTGTTTTTTCCCCATTTCCCTTTTATCTTTTTCCTAGTTCTCTATATCTCTCTACATGCTAAAGAACGCACACCAGCATTGAGTGAAACCAATCATCATGAAAAATCATCTCCTTCTTGCACTCCAAAAAAGCAAATTCAACCATCAAAATCTTCACCTTCCCCACCTTAAATTTACCTCACTCAACACAATTTATTTCTCAACCATTTCTACCACTGCAAGATCCTTCGAAAAATGAACCACTTCCCTCCATTCCTTGGTTTGATTTTCTCAACTTTCTTGATTCTTGTTACAGCATCAGTGTGCCTCTCCTCCGCCGTTGCAGCAGGGGCGCCGCCCCTTCAACTTCTCTATCTTCTTACAATAAAATCATCCCTAAAAGACCCGTCTAACACATTCCGTGATTGGGATCCGAAAACGGCTTTTTCCAGGCCTGGTTACCTGCCCGTTTGGTGCTCCTGGTCTGGAATCAAATGTGACCATAAGACAGGCCAGGTAACAACCTTGGAGCTGTCGGGGCGTAATCTTTCTGGCATAATTCCTACTGAAATCAGATATCTGTCCCATTTGCGTCATTTAAATTTGAGTAGAAATTCTTTTGATGGACCCTTTGAAGATTCTATTTTTGAGCTGCCAAATCTCAGAACTCTGGATGTTAATCACAATTTCTTTAATTCAAGTTTCCCTCCAGGAATTTCGAAACTCAAGTCTCTCACATTTTTCAATGCTTATAGTAATAGCTTCACCGGCCCTTTGCCGGAGGAACTGATTTACCTTGAGAATCTCGAGTACCTGAATCTCGGTGGAAGCTACTTTGAAGGTGAAATCCCGACAAGTTATGGCAGATTCTTGAATATGAAGTCTTTATACTTGCACGGAAATTCACTAACTGGTTCAATTCCAGCTGAATTGAGTTTCTTGAATCAGCTTGAGCACGTAGAATTGGGATACAATATGTACTCTGGAGGGATACCAGCTCAATTTTCAAGCCTGTCAAATTTAGTCTATCTTGATATCTCATCCGCCAATTTATCGGGCAATGTTCCAGCTGATATAGGCAGCTTGGCAAATCTTGAAACTTTATTGCTTTTCAAGAATCATTTATCAGGATCGATTCCGGTGAGTTGGGCTGGATTAATATCGTTACAGATTCTTGATTTATCAGATAACAATCTCACAGGTGAAATCCCGAGAGGATTTTCAGATTTAAAAGAGCTAAACAGGATATCTTTGATGAACAATAAGCTGACAGGTGAAATTCCCGGAGGGATTGGTGAACTTCCAATTTGGAAATTTTTGTATATAGATGAACAATACCCTTTCAGGGATGTTACCCTCAAGCACTCGGCTCCAATGGGAAATTACAGCAACTTGATGTCTCCTCGAATCTGCTTTCCGGTCCTATCCCACCAAATCTTGCCTCAGCAACATGCTGACAAAGCTCATTCTGTTTTCCAACAAGTTTATTGGTGAAATCCCTCCATCTTTAGCAAATTGCACGGCTTTATTCAGAGTGAGGATTCAAAACAACAGGCTCAATGGTTCGATTCCAATTGGATTTGGCTCCCTGCTAAACCTCACGTACTTTGATTTAAGCAATAACGACTTATCCGGTCCAATCCCCAAAGATTTTGGCAGTGCTGCAAGAATGGAGTCCTTGAACATATCAGAGAATTCTTTCAATTCTGAGCTGCCTGATAACATATGGAAAGCACCGAGTTTACAGGTTTTCTTGGCAAGTTCTGCTAATCTCAATGGAAAAATCCCTGATTTTATCGGGTGTTCGAGATTTTACAAGATCGAACTCAATGGAAATAATTTTAGTGGCAGCATTCCTTGGGATATTGGCCATTGTGAGAAGCTAGTTACCTTCAATTTACGCCAAAATTCGCTGACAGGAATCATTCCCTGGGAGATTTCAGCACTTCCGGCCATAACAGACGTTGATTTGTCGCATAATTTTCTGACAGGGACGATTCCTTCTAATTTCAACAACTGCAGCACATTGGAGAATTTCAATGTATCATACAATCAGCTCACAGGCCCTGTTCCCTCATCAGGATTGCTATTTTCATCCCTTCACCCATCATCATTCACCGGGAACGAAGGTCTCGGCGGTGAAATTCTCAAGAAACCATGCCGGGAAGATGGGCTCGTAGCCGGAGCCGTGGAAATCCACCGCCAGCCGAAGAAGACTGCCGGTGCCATTGTATGGATTATGGCCACGGCATTTGGTGTTGGCTTATTTATACTCATCGCCGGAAGCAGGTGTTTTCGGCCAAGTATGGCCGGAAATTCTCAGATGATCAGGACACCGGGCCGTGGAAGCTGACTGCTTTTCAACGGCTAAATTTCACTGCTGATCATGTACTCGAGTGTGTAAACACGACGGATAAGATCATCGGAATGGGATCCACAGGGACAGTGTACAAGGCCGAGATGCCAGGTGGCGAGATCATTGCCGTCAAGAAGTTATGGGGGAAGCACAAGGATACGATCAGAAGGAGAAGAGGTGTGTAGCAGAGGTCGATGTCTTAGGAACTGTAAGACATCGCAATATCGTAAGATTATTGGGTTGCTGTACTAACACCGATATACAATGTTGCTGTATGAGTATATGCCTAATGGGAGCCTAGACGATTTGCTACATGGGAAGGATAAGTGTAACAATTTTGCTGCGGATTGGGTTACGAGGTATAACATTGCACTAGGAGTTGCACAAGGGATATGTTATCTTCATCACGACTGCGACCCGGTGATCGTTCATCGTGATTTGAAACCAAGTAATATACTTTTGGATGTCGATATGGAGGCTCGGGTGGCCGACTTTGGAGTTGCCAAGTTGATCGAGAACGACGAATCGATGTCGGTCATTGCTGGATCATATGGTTACATTGCACCAGGTTTGAATCATTCGGATCATTTTATCTGTTCTCACAGTTTGATTTCTTAGGTTGTCTCCATCACACATATTCAGTATAAGTATAACATATTAAATTCTTGAGAAAACTAAAAGTATCCCTCCGTAGTCCCTTTGCTCAACTTATTATTAGGTTACCTAGAGGATTTATACAAGTAAAGTTGGACGGAAGTTATTTTCCAATAGAAAAAAATTAATATTTTATAAAATTTTACTTATTGATATTTTTATTTTTATTGGGTTTTATTTATTTTTATTTATTTAATAATTTTTTCCTATTTGGGTGTTCTAGGAACTAGAAATTAGAGAAAAGGGCTTCATGCATGCCTTTTCTTTGGTTACATTGGCTTGTAATTCGTTGTGTGGGAAATACTTTTTCGACTGGGCACGTATACACTCACTTGTATAACTATGTTAAAATTGACAGGTTAGTTAAATCATGATAAATCTTTTTACTTCTTCGGTTAAAATGTTAAAATGAGTGTACATGATATTCACACCGGTCCATAGAAGTATACCCGGTGACGATATATGTGTCCCTTGCGTGCATAATGTGGTGTCACGTCTCATATGATGCATTTGGTGTCACTTTCGGTTGATAGGATAATGAGGTTTGTTGTGTTTGCTTTATTTTCAAATTTATTAAACTATATTTTGTGTTGCCCTCCACTAGCACCAAGAAGATCCTCCCTTTTCAAATTAAATATAAACTTTTAGGCGCCAAGAAAATCTTCCTACTACAAATCAAATTTACATTTATAATAAATTGATTATAACTTTAAATTTTTTTTTAAAAATAAAAGTTTTATCCTCTAAAAATTGCATTTCCCATCAAAATTACTTTCACCCCTTTTAAATTATATTTTGACCCATTAAAAAAATTTTGGCCTCTATTTTCATATTAATATTATTTTGACCCATTTCTCGGAAATCCTGTGTCCGCCCCTACTCGTCATTAAATAGCTTATGAGCTCTTACATCTTATAATAAGTTGTTTTAGGAGTTTATATGGTGGCTACAAATGGCTGAAGGGTTTTGGCTAATTTTGCCATTGTTGGAAAAATAACTTGATTTTTATAATTTGTTTGTATTCTTTTGACAGGCAATTTAAATGGGAAATAACACGAGGTCAAATTAAATTATCATAAGAAATGTGCCCGTAAAATGTAAATTAAAATTATAAATTAGACCTAAATATATTTATAAATATAAATTCATTATGCATTTCTTCTCTTTTCCCTTTTGTCGCCGTGATTTCCTACTGTTTAGTGCGCTGCCCACTGTTAGGATTTAGGCGTGAACTCTTCTTTCCCCTTTAGTTTTAACCTTTATTCATTTTCTGAGGACCCATTATCATATGATTTTATTATTATTATTATTTTTTTAATTTTGTGTCTTTATTTTTTGGCAGAATATGCTTACACGTTACAAGTTGATGAGAAGAGTGATATTTACAGTTATGGAGTGGTACTAATGGAAATCTTGACCGGGAAAAGATCAGTAGACGCACAGTTCGGTGATGGAAACAGTATTGTGGATTGGGTGAAGTTTAAAATTAAGACCAAAGATAGTTTGATCGACGTATTGGATAAAAATATTGGTGCATCGTGTAGTTCGGTGAGGGAGGAAATGATGTTAGTCCTTAGGGTTGCATTGCTATGCACGAGCCGAAACCCGGCCGACCGGCCCTCGATGAGGGATGTCATATCAATGTTGCACGAAGCCAAACCTAATCGAAAACTGCCCGGTTGTGGTGGCGGTGTGAGCGGTGACGTGGTGTTGGATTTTTCGGAGCCACAAAAGCCACAAGTTGTGGAATGTTGATATATTTTAGTTTGGGCTATTATTTTTTTTTAAATTTTGTTGTATTTTACTACGTTATTTTGAGATTGTGGGGATTGGTATAGAAGAAGTGGTTTTCTTGTCTCAATTTTACTCAGGTCTCTTTCTTTTATATTGTATTCTTGTACTAATAGTAACCTGAATTTTAGTGTTTCATTCTAAAAGGTCAGCGATTGACATGCCATCTCCACTATATATATCTAAGAGTGGATTTGATACTACCGCATTTAAGGATATATCAAACAATTGATCTGAAATATTCTTAAGGAAATATTCTAGATCAATGGTTGATGGACAATAGAGAATATTTCAAAACAAATATTACGTTTCAATGATTGATGTACGCCAGAGGTCCTGAGGCAGTGTCAAAAATTCCATTTCTAAGAGAGACTCCGCCATGATTTTTCCACATATTTTATGGTGCAAAAGTAACAATAGACAATCCCGATGTAAGTGAGTGCTTATAACTAATTTCAAAGACACAAACATGCTCAACATTGTAAAATATGTTACGCATACCTGAGAAGTGGAGATACTACTTTTTTACAATGATTTGGTGCAATTCTTTGAATTCTAATTCAATAGAGGCTCGAAAGTTCAAAGATACCGATGAATTTAAGCCAAAACCCCCTATTTTCCTTATGTATAGCTGAGAATATCTTGGACAACAAACAAAGTAAGCAGCAATTTACACAATGTAGTATCACTAATAGGCATTTTACCCCTATATGGTTTGTAAATAGGCAGTTTATACTAATGTGGTTTGAAAAAATATACAGTTTAACCCCATTTGGTTTTCAAAGTATGCATTTTACCCCATATGGCTTGCAAATATAGCACATTGTCTCCTTATATGAAGGCAGTGTTTTGCATATATTCACAAACCACAGAGAGTGTACTGACTATTTTCGAAACACATGGTATAAACTGTCTATTTTCAAAACCAAATAGGGGCAAACTGTATATTTTTAAACCATATATATGTTGGAAAATCACTGGGGTTCGTTGGCGAAAATCCCATAAATTATATTGCATTCATTTTTGGCTATCTAAGGTCATCTCTAACCTACAACTTTAGATCCTTTCCAGTATCATTATATGATACAAACATGGCATATGCTTTACGTCAACAGATTTTCTAGGTGCTTTTTGAAAGACCAAGCAGATGGCACAAAAGATGCGGTCCCACTTCTATACACTCGATCTTACATATATATATATATATATATATATATATATATATATATATATATATATATCTTGATATTTACAAACACGCTGTCCATATAAGTATTTTCTCAGGAGATGCCATTGAAGCTGACATTGTGACAGATTGTCTAGTAGAGAAGGTCTTATATGGTTGTTTGTGCAAAATCTTAACTTGGACAGTTCACCCCACCTTTCACAAAGGCTAGTGATATTGCCAAAACACAAATTGTTTTTGCCAAAGCAATTTTTTTATAAAATTCAGTTTTTACCATTGTTTTAAGAGAAATTAAGGATTCTAACCAACTTAAATCTATTTCTTAAAAATAGCTTTATCTATCAAATAATTTAAAATATAGCCTTTCATAATTTCAAAATCCTAAAATATCCTTAGATAATGCTATTGTTAAAAATATTGATTTAAAATGTGTAGGAATCCTTAATTTTTCCTATTAATATGGCTCCCTTCAATTGCTCGTGCTTTTTAAGAACTCGTGCTTACATGCCATCTCTCTATATTCAAAACAAATAATTACTTTCCTTCCAATAACTAAATAAGTACTTTCTCACGAAAATGATAAATATTTTCTCTTCGACAAATATAGTCCACTAAAACTAGTTTATGATGTTGTGATTTATCATTGTAGGACATCAAAGTCCTCATATAATCCATCTAGACAATCCTTGTATATTTTATAAAAATGATGTAAGAAGTATTCGACTTTGATGAAATAAACAATTTTTTTATTTGTTTTTGTAGAACCGTAAATTTCATCTCCTCAACGCATATAAAAATCTCATTTGTTCCACTAGGCAAAAGTGTGCATTGACATAGCTGAACAATAAACTACATAAACAATTAAGATTGCATTTTCCGATCCTTAAATCACCATACCTAAATATGAACACATTGTATCATAGGGAAATAAAGGCAACTAAGAAGATTTCAAACATATTGTGATATAGAAGTAGTGGAAGCTCATCTTAAAATGCTATGAGATATTAATTAATTAGTGACTGGACCATTTAAAACAACAAAAACTTTGCAACACACAAAACAGAGCAGGTCATTACTCTTTTATTGATCCACTTATTTAATGCAGATTCACCATTTTAAAAACATGTAGAAACCAACTACAATTGAGAAATAAGATATGAAAACACAAAAAAAGAAAGATAAAAGAAATATAGTAAAATGAGATTACGTTGAGAAATCCTATAGAATTGGGAGATACTCCAATGAGATTAATGGTGAGAGAATAAAGTAGGATGGGGAATTGATGGTGGGAGAAGAAAGTAGGGTTTGTGATCACTTTTATTTTAAACAATATTTTACAGTGTAGCGATTATGTACCGCAAGTGCACGGTGTCAAATTTTAGTATAATGATATAAAAGTAAGGATTGTCGAACCCTCATGGACTAGTAGTAATTACCAAATTTAATTAGCGTCCTATATTTAACCTACGAAATTGTTGTAAAAGATTAACTACTTTATTCAACTCTAAGAGTTAACCACACCACAAAAAAATAAGTTAATAAACAGTAGAGATAAATATCGATACTTCGGTTCACTTGAGTAATCCCCCACAATTCATCTACTAGTTCTAATTTAAATTAATGCATCTAAGGTGACAAGTTTTTCGGTTATATCTAATACACTCTCTCGAGTTATATTAAACCTAACACCAATTTACAGTAAGTAACTCTCGTTCACTTATTTAACAAGTCAATGTTGGATACGTTCTATTAAAACCTTTAGCCTTCGATTACTAAATATCTGTAGCTATCACACATGTATTTGACGTTATCTCTCGATCTCGGTCAGAAATCCACGGTATGCGTTATTTGTTCCGTATTACAATTTCATCTCTCGATCTCAATTGCAAACTAACATCATTCAAAGGGTAGCTAATCCCATAAAAGCAATTAAAACATAACACAAAGACAAAGATAACAAAACTCAATCAAAAACTAGAATTAAAATTGTGGGTTTATACACAAGATCTCCTTGTCCCGATAACAAACTTAGCCTAGCATTATAACGGAAAAACATTTTTTTAATATCTAACAACATTATACATTGTAAAATTGAAAATAAAACTAAAACAAAGTTCAGAAATACGCGTAAACACTCGATGTTGAATCCGTGCATCGATCCGATGTTCCGTCTCTAGCTGCGTTGCTTTGATTCTATCTTGTAGCTTGTGGCTTCTCCCAAGAGTAGGGTGTTATTCAAAGGTAGAAGAATCCTATTTTTGATGCAAAAACTCTCTTTTATAGTGATCCCCAGAGTCCACCATATCTGGCATCAAAATATAACAAATCTCTTTAAAAATGTAATTTTTTTTCCTGCAGGACTCTGTAGCGATGGAACTCTTGGTTTAGGGCGATCGATCTCTTCAATTTTATCTCTATGGTGACCGATCTCTTCATGAAGAGCGATCGATCGCCTAAACCTTCTGTCCCGATGCGATCGATCTCTTGGTTTAGGGCGATCGATCTCTTCTTGCATGAAATTTTCTTCACGTCACTGGCTGGTAGCGATCGATCTCTTGATTATATGCGATCGATCGCCTGTATATTTTTCATCAAATCACTTTTTTTCACTTCTTTTCGAATATCTTGACTTGTCTTGTCATAGTTCCACATTCCAGTCCATAAAATGGGGTTTTTCAAGTGTTTCTTGCATTTTTACTGGATTCCTGGCAATATACCAAAACACAACCAAAAGCATAAAATCGTCCAAGAATCGCTATAAAAATAGCAAGAAATATATGCAAATATAAGTGTAAAATTGACACTTATCAACTCCCTCAAACTGAGCTATTGATCGTCCTCAAGCAAGAATAGAATTAAAAATAGTGAATTCACAAATGATAAGTGAGATGGATTATTTCGTGCTCATATGTTTATCTCAGAAATCTTACCCACCACAACAAGAATCCCTCCAATCGTTGGACACGAAGTCTTTTATCTTTAAGTCAAGTAACAACCTCAAACTCGGAACGTGTGTGTTATATTGCCAATCACAAATATCATACAATCATCACAGATCAAAACAGTACTAATCAACAACAATCAAGATTATCATCGAGTATCTCATATGCCTAGTTTTCAAGCACTTCTCCATTAATGTAATTAATTCCTAGACTTGGATCAAAATGTATTTTCAAGCTTATAATGTTAAGCCTTTTGGTGTCAGTTTTCAAAGAAAAGATAGGATAAGCGCAAAGAATAGAGTATAACTTATAGATGTCATTTTTTTATAGCACATATTGAGCTTCTCTTCTTTTGTCAAGCCTTGGCCACTTTGGGTCTTATCATTCTTTTTTTAAGGCTCTTTCTTTACCTCTTTTCATTTTCTCTTTTTCTCATTCATCGATCTTTGTCAATAAGCTCATCATGATATAACAATTCACGTGCATCGAATGAGATTCATTATACTCCCTTAGGGTAAGGATAATTTTCAGTTTCAGCTCATGAAGGTGGGTGATAAGTGTGATTTTTACACTTATTTTACAATGATTTTATAGTGGTTTTTGTAGTGATTCTTGGAAAATATTACACGTTTTGGTATATATTTGTATATTTCAGGAATCAAGGTCCAAATGCATAAAAGTGGATGAAATAGGCTTAAAAATGCTGAAAAAGGACCAAACTGAGCAAATATGGAAAAGGAGGGACCAAATCGCAAGATTGTAGATTTTGAGATCCGCGATCGATCGGCAACTTACGAAGATCGATCGCCAGATTTCCGCGATCGATCGGCAAATGACGAAGATCGATCCCGGATATGAAAAATTTGGTTATTTTGTCCAGAATGTTTCCGCGATCGATCGGCAAATGACGAAGATCGATCGCCAAACCCGAAAATTTTGAGATTTTGTTTCCTTCTTGGTTATTTTGTGTCCAAACTTTACCAAACTCCTTCACCACTATATATATTAGGTCTTGGACGAAAATAGGGGGACTTTTATCAGATTTACACCCTAGGAATAGCCTCCATCCATCCTCTCATCCTCCATATCACCATCATCCACCTCCATCCATCAACCATCCTAGGATTTTGGAACACCTCCAACAAGGCGATTAAAGTGACGATCGAGAAGGAAGCAAGAGAAGGAGCGAGGATCTACAACCGGAGTCGACGATGGGAGTTTTTCTTTGTCTTTAATTCTTAGTTTTGTTGTGTTTTGATTTACTATGTTGAACTAATTTATTTATTGAGGCTAGGCGAATCCTTTGTCATGAACCTATGATTTGATGATTTATTTGATTGAATTCCTTTAATTCTTTGCGTATAATTTATTGATCTTCATGCTTTTGAGGGATTGATCACCCTTGAATGATTACTATATTGCGATTGAATTGACCATAGGATATTGCAATACGATAGAGTAAATTATACCGTGGGTTTTAGGTTGAGACGAACCAAGTAAAATCTAGCACACGTGTGATAGCAATAGATTTACCAAAATCGAAGGCTAGTAGTTTTCATAGATCTTTATTCGATATTAATTGTTCAATAAAGACACGGGAGTGGTTTACTACAACATTAATATTAGACTTGTTATAACTGGACCAAAGTATAACGAATGCATTAGGAAAACTCGTCACCTTAGAAATCTTTGGATATTCAATCGAGAATTGTAGGGGATTGCATTGGTGAGCCAAAGTCTCGATAATCTTCTCTAAAATCTCGTTTACTTTTGTTGACTTGGTTGGATTAGTAGTTAATTTAATTAGTTAGTAGTTTAATTATTAATTCAATTTCGTAGGTTAAATATAGTTAAAATCATCTTATTTGATACTTACAGTTAGTCCCTATGGGTTCGACAACCTATTCTTCATTTACTATACTAAAACTTGACACCGTGAACTTGCGGTCTAAAATCGCTACACTGGAATTAATTGTTTAAAAAAATAGTGATCAGTGGGTATAATGAGTTTACCGATGAATGTTGAATGAGGGTTTATTGGTATGCTAAACATACACCATTCTTTTTCAATTAAGCTCAAAAGTGGGCATAGTGATAAATATAGACATGGTAGGCTTGAAAGGCTCAAACATTTCAAGGATCGCCTAAATCTTGTCCAAGTCAAGTTCATAATTATAAAATTTCGCATCAAAGTGCCATCATAAAATAAGTTCTATGACCACTCACATATCATCACTACTCTAAATGCAATCAACAAGTTCATGACTCAATGTGCTCAAAGTATTGCTCATTTTCAACATGTCAACTCAACTCAAGATATTATTCACAACACGTCTACAATCTTCAAGATACAAGTCATAAGTAGAGTACAACTAATATTATCATGGCATAGAGTCAATGCTTTAATCCAATTACACCCCAAAAAAATAAAATTATATGCTCTTCATAGGATAATTCAAGATCAATGCTCAACCAAATATTCACAGCTCAAGAGAAACAATCAACCACCGACTCACTACTCCCCCAAACTTAAATATTGCATTGTCCTCAATGTAATAAGATTGAAAATAGGGACAAAAATACCTTTGGTGATGACCGTCAGTAGTTACCACTCTCATCCTTAGCTTCTTCATCATTGGTGAGAGTGTGATTAAAATTTGAGTCAACACAAATAAAGACATTTAAAATGCAAAACAACTAGAAATAAAATCAAAATGGAGATAAGGGAAAGAAATAGTTATTGATTTATAGTCCCAAGCTGGACTTACACATTACCTCAAAGGTTGGGATGGTTTGTGGAGCACGAATCTCCGGAATCGACTGGGTAGTGCCTCAACCTCTCATAATTAACGACATAAGTGCCTAGAATATGATCACTTACCTTAATGGCTCCGTGCGGGTATATCGTGGTAACAGTGAATGGTCCAATCCATGAAGCCTTTCGCTTGCTTTGGAAAATGCGAGGTGGTGGTGTTTTATGCAATTGTACTGTCTCTCCCTTCATGAACGTTCTTTTCTCCTTGAGCTTCTTAGCCTTCTTTGACTTCACCATGTCCTGGCTCTTGCCTTCTTCAATCTCCAGTTCGGTCTTCACCTCATCAGTACCTTGCACCACATCAACAAGCAAAATGCCAATCAAGTTAACTTTTAAATAATCATGCTCGTTGTGTGTGTGTGTTGAAAATCTAAACATATTGAATGTAACCCGATACTATTCTACGTGGAGGATCAACTTCCATTCTTCAACATCAATGACGGCTCTTCCAGTAGCTAGGAATGGGCGTCCCAGAATCAACGGCATGCTCGCATCCTCCTCCATATCCAACACTAGAAAATCCACCGGGAAGGTGAATTGATCTATCTTGACTGGCACATCCTCGATGATTCCTAGTGGGTAGGTGATAGACTTGTCCGCCATTTGCAACACCACCCTTGTGGGCTTCGGCTCTCCCGGTCTAAGTCGCCTAAAACAGACAAAGGCATTAAGCTAACACTAGCACCCAAATCACATAATGATTTAATGGAAGAAATATGCCCAATAGTGCAAGGAATAGATAAACTCCCTGGGTCTTTTAACTTGGTGGCCGATTTCTTTTGCACAATACACTACATTCCTCAGTCAAAAAGACAGTCTTGTGCTCTCCCAATTTCCGCTACTTAGATAACATATTCTTTAAGAATTTAGCATAATTTGGCATTTCTCGTAACGCATCAATAAATGGTATGTCTATATGCAAAATCTTAAGCATGTCTAAAAAATTGGCAAAGTTTGAATCAACCTTCGTCTTATTAACTGCTGCAGGAAATGGGAGAGGAATGTGTACCTTTTCTTGTGGTGTGATCGGTGTAGTGGCTCCTGTGGACTTACAATTGTTCTTGGTTGCCCCTTCTCCTCTTGCTTAATTTCAATCTTTTCAATCTCCTTCTCGTCACCAAATTCCTTTCCACTTCTTAGGGTCACAACATTGGCTTGCTCCCTTGGATTCTTCTCTGTGTCACTCGGTAGAGTTCCGTGTGTAGTTGCCAATTGCCCTACTTGAATCTTCAAGTTTTTGATAGATGAATCTTGATTATTCATCATTGTTTCAGTTGAGGATATGTGGTCAATAGCTCATCCATGTTCGGCTGTGGTGGATAACCGGTGGTGGTTGTTGTTGATACCTCGGCCCCGTATTGTATGTATTTGGGTAGGGGTTGTTTTGTGGCATGTTTCCTACATAATTCTCAGCTTCATTAGTCTGAACGAATGGGTTACCTGTTTGGCATTCAATAATCGGATGATTGCCTCCGCATAGGTGACAAGTAAGCACTTGAGCTTTCATCGATGTCGTGCTCATGCTGTTTAGCCTCTTGTTCAATGCCTCAATTTGGGCGCCAAAGCAGTAACGTCGCTCATTTGATGAACTCCAGCTTGCTTCTTTGGCACGTTCCTTTCAGACTGCCACTGATAGCTATTAGCAACCATATCATTCAATAGTGTATACGCCTCCTCAGGCGTCTTCCTCATAACATTACCTCCAGATGCTGCATCAATCATAGAACGGTTATCAGAAAATAAACAGTTATAAAAAGTTTGTACCTGCAGCCAGATGGGAAGGCCATAATGCGGGCATCTCCTCAGTAAGTCCTTGAAACGCTCCAATGCTTCATACAGTCTTTCAGGATCGTGTTGCGCAAATGTAGTGATATCATTGCGTATCTTAGCAGTCTTGGATGGGGGAAATATTTGATAGAAATGCTTGCACCATCCCGTCCCAAGTAGTTATGGATCCTGTAGGTAGCGAATGCAACAAACTTTTAGCTTTATTATTTAAGGAAAAGGGAAATAAACGTAACCTGATGGCATCGTCAGTAACGCCATTGTGCTTGAAGGTATCATAAATCTCCAAAAAATTGGAGATATGAGAATTGGGATCATCTATAGCCGCTCCCCCAAACTGAACTGAATGCTGGATCATTTGAATGATAGCAGGCTTGATTTCAAAGTTGTTCGCCTATATGCTTGGTCTAGTGATGCTAGACAACGATCCTTGGAACGAGGGATGAGCATAATCCATGAGTGATCTTCTAATAGGTGCCTTCTCGTCCCTTTCTTGGTTGTTATCCGCCATTGGTCGAGCTTCTCGTAGTCTCCTAAGAAAAGTCCTCTCAATTTTCGGATCAAAAGGCTCAAGTGTAGGCTTGCTACTCCTGAGCATGCACTAAGAAACAACAACCTGCAAAAAGCAACCAAACACAATAGTAGTAGAAAAAAACAGAAATAAAAAATGGCTAAATTACAGTCAACTAATCTCTTATGATATTACTTAAACTAGTCCCCGGCAATGGCGCCAAAAACTTGATCGCTTTTCCAGTGTAGCGATTATGTACCGCAAGTGAACGGTGTCAAGTTTTAGTATAACGATATAAAAGTAAGGATTGTCGAACCCACAAGGACTAGTAGTAATTACCAAATTTACTTAGCGTCCTATATTTAACCTACGAAATTGTTGTAAAAATTAACTACTTTATTCAACTCTAAGAATTAACCACACCACAAAGAAATAAGATAATAAACAGTAGAGATAAATATCGAGACTTCGGTTCACTTGAATAATCTCCCACAATTCATCTACTAGTTCTAATTAAAATTAGTGCATCTAAGGTCACAAGTTTTTCGGTTATATCTAATACACTCTCTTGAGCTATATTAAACATAACACCAATTTGCAGTAAGTAACTCTCATGCACTTATTTAACAAGTCAATGTTGCATACGTTCTTTGAAAACCCTAGCCTTCGATTACTAGATACCTATAGCTATCACACATGTATTTGACATCATCTCTCGATCTCGGTCTGAAATCCATGATATGTGTTATTTTTTCCGTATTACAATTTCATCTCTCGATCTCAATTGCAAACTAACATCATTCAAAGGGTAGAAAATCCCTTAAAAACATTAAAAACATAACACAAACATAAAGATAACAAAAACTCAATCATAAACTATAATTAAAATTGTGGGTTCATACACAAGATTACATTGTCCCGATAACAAACTTACCCTAGAATTATAACGGAAAAATAATGTTTTATAACATATAACAACATTATAAACATTGTAAAATCAAAATAAAACAAAAACAAAGTTTAGAAATACGCATAAATACTCGATGTTGAATCTGTGCATCGATCCGATGTTCCGTCTCTAGCTATTGCTTTGATTCTATCTTGTAGATTGTGACTTCTCCCAAGAGTAGGGTGTTATTCAAAGGTAGAAGAACCCTATTTTTGATGCAAAAACTCCATATTATAGTGATCCCCACAAGTCCACCAAATATGGCATCAAAATATAGCAAATCTCTTTAAAAAAGGTAATTTTTTTCGTGCAGGACTCTGTAGCGATCGATCTCTTGGTTTAGGGCTCTCATAAACCTTCTGCCATGATGCGATCGATCTCTTGGTTTAGGGCGATCGATCTCTTCTTGCATGAAATTATCTTCACGTCACTGACTGGTAGCGATCGATCTCTTGGTTATATGCGATTGATCGCCTGCATCTTTTTCATCCATTCACTCTTTTTCACTTCTTTTCCAATATCTTGACTTGTCTTGTCCTAGTTCCACCTTTCAGTCCATAAAACGAGGTTTTTCAAGTTTCTTGCATTTTTACTGGATTCCTGGAAATATACCAAAACACAACCAAAAACATAAAATCGTCCAAGAATCACTATAAAAATATCAAGTAATATATGCAAATATAAGTGTAAAAATGACACTTATCAGTTTGAAGGACACAATTGGAACCTAACATAATTAAAAGGCCATTTTGATAAAAATAACTTAAACTAAGGCTAAAATTGATTATAACAATTCCATGCAGGCCATTTTAAAGAATGTCTCTTGTTTTAAAAACCAAGCTTTTAAATTCCCACAACACCCTTTATAACCCAATTAACCTTCCTAAAAATCCTAATTTCTTTCCCTCCCTCCCTCCCTCCCTCCCTCCCACTAGATTCATCGTTGCTTGGTGCTATTCTCCTCTCCTTTTTCCTCTCAAATATATCTAGGGGTGTTCACCGATTTGATTAACCGGGCGAACCGAATCGAAAACCAAAACAAACAAAAAAATTTAAAAAAGTTTTAACTTGTTTTTTTATGGTTTAAATAATTTTTTTAATAGTTTTGGTTCCTGATTGTATGAAAAAGAACTCGTAAATTAACAACGTAGTATAATATAATTTATTTTATTGTCTCATTTAAACTCATTTTTTTGTATTAAATAGCTTCAAAATAACATTAGAAGTTTAAAATTAAAAGGTCAAAGGTTCATAATTCATTTGAATCCAATGTATGATGTATTAATATTTGTATTTACGTTGAATTTTCATCAAGTAATCATACAATTTTTTTTTTAAAAGTGAAAAATTCAAAAAAAAATTCAAAAATTCAAAGAAAAAGTTCGGTTAAAATTGAAACCGAACCGAACAATTTCGGTTCGTTTTCTATTTTGAAATTTCAAAACCAAAATTTCGGTTCGGTTCGGTTCAAACCCTAACCGAATGAACACTCCTAAATCTATCGTGGTGTTATTTGGTTACGTGTCAACATTTGAAGATGCTTGATGTGACTAGAAATAGACACATCTATTGCGCTTGATTGTCTACGATTTGGTATCTTATGATGGTTATTTGGATACATATGCTACCTAACCGTATATTTGTGTAAATGTAGGTGAAATCGAGCTAACAAGGGCGAATAAAGATCAAGAAAAGCTTTGGAGATGATAAGGACTCAAGATAGATCAAGAAAAAAGCTTAAAATGTAATTTTGGAGAAGAGATCGATCGCATGGAAGAAAAGATCAATCGCCTATGGACAGAAAGTTGAGCAACAAAATTTGAGAGCTAGGGATCGATCGCTACAAAAGGGGCGATCGATCACCAAAGTCTACTGGAGCCAAGCGATCGATCGCTAGCATATAGCGATCGATCGCCAGCAGAGTTTTGGAAACTTTAGATTCTTGATTTCTTTCCTTTCTACATGGATTCTAACCTACCCCATCAGCCTCCCTATACATACATGCACGAAAATCAGACCTTTGTGGACAATGAGGTAGAGTATGTAGAATAGTTTTAGACTAGTTTTATATTTACTTTTCAATTTTGTTGAAGAACACTACGAAGATCGAAACGAATGCGGGATAGACACCTCGACGAGCGGAGATCGGATTAGTTTCTTTCCTTTGTTTTTATTTATCTTTTTCTTAGATTATGTCTAGCTAGTTTTTAATTCTTGGTTGAGGAAGGCAAAGCCTTGGCTTTTATTTATCTTTGGAAGATTCTTATGTTTTAATTATCAATTTTATTGAGTATCAAGTGTTTTTCTGCTTTTTATTGCCATGATTGTTGTGTTTGCTTATTGGATTGACAACCTAATAACTTGAATGTAATCTAATGCTAAATTAGATATCAAATACGGAGTCGTTTTTTTCCCTCTAATTTACGAAGCAATTAAGATTAATGAATTTTTGCTTGTGAGTTTGTTAAATTCTTAGGGAAAATAATTGACTAGATAAACATAGACGCTTGTATTATGTTGTTTAGCTTCATCGATCTCACTAGTTCATATGCTATCATCGATTTAAATCTTTATCGCTTGTATTTTGATTGATTGTTTGATAAAGGTTAAACTATAACGCTTGGGCTACTTACTAAACGTAAGGTGAGATATGACTTTGATTGTTGGATTAAACGTCCAACAATGAATATTCATATGAAAAATTGAGTCTTTTGTGAATCAATGAAATAGATGATAATATCAAAGGAAGAGTCGATCGATACCAAGAATCGCTTTCATTAGTTATCTTTATTTTTAATTTAATTAGTATAATTCACTCACAACCCCATCTTTTTATTTTAATTGTTTTGCTTTTGATTTTCATTAACACAAAAATCACACCTCCTCGTGGGATCGATCTCTACTCATACTACTACATTATTGTTATCAATCTTGAGGATTGAGTGGGGTTAATTTGGGTGTACACGATAAGCGCGACAAATGCTTAGCAATTCAAGTATTTTTTTTATGATTTAAATGAGTTCTTCTTGTCAGCATCTCCTAGGAAATGGTGGTTTCACGATTTGGTTTTGGCACATTTTTGCCCTTTATATTTTTTATTGTGGTATTGTTCATGTTTAATATTTCGTTCAAGACTCCATTTTTTATCCCTGCATTTCAAGGGTCAATTGGTTTTAGTTCCGTAGTATTAACAATTTTATTTTTTTAGCCATCTTCTAGTTTTAATAATACCTCAAATGTAAGCAATGACTCTTTAATTATTAAAAAATCATTCATATTGGTGATATGAACGAAACCCTTGATGCAAACATTGTGAGGAGTAATAAAAGTTTTGATTTTGTCAATTCTGGTGAGAAAGATGAGGTTTTTGAAGATGCCCAGGTGGGGAATGTATCTGGAAGGTTTAGAGATGGAGGCCATAGTGTTGGAGAAGAAAGTGCTATGAAGAAAAATTGAAAAAATTGGTTACTTGTTGGTACAAAATTTAATCTTGATAGGTTTCTCTGAGACCGTGAAGAATGAAAGCTTTTGTGTTGAAGAAAATGACTTTAAAGGGACTGTCAATAAATGTTTAGATTTTTAAAATGGGAGCTGGTTTTAAATGATTTAATGGATAACAAAAATTGCAAATTTGGATTCATACTGGACTGGATTTGGATGCATGCTTATAGTTTATTCTGTTTTTTTTTTTTACATCTTCACATGATTGAAATGTGCAAAACAAAGATATAATGTGGCCTTGATTTGTGTTAAAACTAATAATTCTTGTCCTCTTCAGAATGGGTGATCAAAACAATACATTAACTTGTGTTGCTCAACTACAAAAGCTAATTGACGAAGGAGATAATGTTCAACTCCTCAAAGAAAAGTTTGCAACTCGTGAAGATCTATTAAGGGTTGTGAAGTGCTTTTACTCAAAAGGGGATATGCTTTATCAATGGTTCTAGGAAGGATAAGTATGTAACTATTGATTGTGATCGAGGAGGGCATTATAGATATCGGATGAACATTTCATTTGAGCATCGCGAGCGGAACACAAGTACTTGCCTTATAGGCTGTCCATTTGAAATTCAAGGTAAAGTACAAGGTGATGGCCTTTGGAAAGTTCTCATGAGGACTAACTCTCATAACCACGAAGCTTCTATAGATATGTGCGAACATCCCACTAATCGGCATTTTCAAAAGAAGATATATCTAGTATTGATGATATCCAAGTCAGGGATAACACCACGTCAAATTCTAAGCTCTCTTCGGCGAAAGAACCCAAATCTTCAAGCAGTATCAAGAAATATATACAATATGGAAGTGAAGACCTGCAAAAAACATTAGCAGGGCGTGCAGAAATTCAAGTTTTGTTTGAAGAACTTGGTAAGTATGGCTTTAAGTTTGATATTCAGCGAGATGGAGAAGGTCACTTGAGTCGCTTGTTTTTTGCACATCCTATGTCTATTAAGTTAAGTAAGAGTTATTCAACTGTGTTTGTGACGGATTCCACATACAAGACAAATCGATATCATAAGCCGCTACTTGAAATTATTGGAATTACAAGTTCCAATACATCATTTTATTCTTCCTTTGTCTTTATGAGAAATGAAAGGCAAGAAGACTATATTTGGGCTCTACAGACATTTCAAAAAACTCTTGGTCTGGATTATGAACCTTCTGTTATTGTAACTGGTAGAGAATTAGCATTAATGAATGCCATTGAAATTGTTTCCTAAAATCCACGAACATTCTTTCTGTGTGGCACATTGAAACGATTTTGGTGGCAAATTGTAAGTCTCGGTTCAGAAAGTTAAGGAGTGGGATGTACTTTTGGCTGCATGGAATGAAGTTATAAACTGTGCAAGTGAAATTAAATTTGAAGAAGCTTGGAGTGAGTTTGTCATAGAAATAGAAAAGTGGTGTACTGACATATAGTAGAAAAACATGGCTTCCATACAAAGAGTATTTTGTTGAAGCATGGACTGTGAAACACTTACATTTAAAAAAATAGAGCTTCATCAAAAGCGGAGGGTGCACATTTAAAGTGTTCACTATTTATTTAAACAGAAAATTCTAGTGTAGCGATTTTATACCGCAAGTACACGGTGTCAAGTTTTAGTATAATAGAATTTCAGAAAAGGTTGTCGAACCCACATTTCTAGAAAATAATTACGAAACTCAATTAATTTAAATATATTTAGCCTACGATAATTAGTGATGGAAATACTAATTTGACTAATAACTCAAAATTCAACCCAAACAAGCAAAGAATGAGAATAAGATCAGTGAAGACAATCATCAAGACTTCAGTTCACCCATGTAATCCCCCATAATTCACCTATCAAATTCAAATGTTCTAAAGTGACGAGTTCTCCGAATTTATCTAATATACTCTCTCAAGATATACTAAACCTAATATCAAATTGCAGTAAGCTACTCTCGTTTACTTATTTAACAACTCAATATTGAATGAAGCTTTGTGAAAACTTATAGCTTTCGATTACTAGATATATATAGCTATCACACATGTATTTGACTTCATCTCTCGATTTCAGTCTGAAATCCACGACATAAATTACTATATCGTATTGCAATATCCTATGGCCAATTCACTCGCAATAAATTATCATTCAAAGGTGATTAAGCCTTCAAAAGCATGAATCACAATAAATTATGCACAAAGATATGTAAGAATCAATCAAAGACCTTAAATTGAATTATGGGTTCATACAAGGGATCCCCTAAGTCTTGCAACAAACTTAGCCAACAATAATCATCAAATATAATGCATCAAATTGTTTTGCAACATTTTAAACATCAAAATATGATAGAAATATAGAACAAAAGTTAGAAAAATACGAAAGTAACGAGAGGCGTTGACTCCTTGCGTTGCTCCGTCGTCCCGTCTCTTCCGGTGTGTCTTCTTCTTCAATGGTTTATGTGGTATGGATGAAGGTTGGCTGATGGAGGGTGATGGAGGCTGATATTGTAGGGTAGAATATGAGCCAAGAGTCCTCCAAAATGTCCAAGTTATCCTCTTTATAGTGTTGGAAGAGTTTCATGTATTTTGGACACAAAATTCCCAAGACTGAAACAAAATCTCGACTTTTTCAGGTTTAGCGATCGATCGCGACATCTTGCCGATCGATCGCCAGAACAATCTGTTTTTTATTTTTCAAAATTTTCATAACGGCGATCGATCGCCCATAATTTCCAATCAATCGCTATAATCTTCTGGTTAGCGACGATCGATCGCCAGAAAATTCCGATCGATCGCGAGGGCTTGAATTTCAACTTTTGCGATTTAGTCCTTCCTTCAACGTGTTTGCTCAATTTGGTCATTTTTCATCATTTTTAGCTTATTTCTTCCACTTTTATGCACTTTGACCTAGATTTCTGAATTATGCAAATATATACCAAAACGCGTAATATTGTCCAGGAATCACTACAAAAACACTCCTAATCTCATAGCAAATTAAGTGTAAAAATCAAACTTATCAACTCCCCCAAACTTAAACTTGATCGCCCCGAGCAAGAAATAAATTCAAAAAGTAGAGTTCAATATTGAAGATTCAAATGAACCAATCGCATTCAATCATGTATCTGAGACATATTACTTACAAACAAACAAGAGTCAATCAGAAAGTTTAACAACATGTCTCCAAATCAGAACGTGTGTGTGTGCTATTATCACTTTCAAGTTTCATGCAATTTTCATAGATCAAATCACATTAGGCAATGAAAGTTAAGATTATCTTCAAGCACCCCACAGTTCTATTTTCAAACACTTCTCCACTAATGCAGTTACTCCCTAGACTTGGATCAAAATATCTTTTTAAGCTTGTAAAGTTAGGCCTAGGTGTTGACTTCAAAGAAAAGATAGGATAGCACAAAGAAGAGAGTATAATCATGTAATGTTCATCATTTTGCACAAATTTGAGCTTCTCTTCTTTTTCTTTTCTAGCCTTGGCCACTTTGGGTCTTAGTTAGATACTTTTTCTCAAAGCTTTTCTATTCGTTTCTTTTCCCATTCATCAAATTTTTCAACAATAAGCTCATCAAAATATAACAATTCATGTGCATCTAATGAGATTCATTGTACTCTCTTTAGGTAATGATAATTTTTTTTCAATTTAGGCTCATATAGGTGGGAATAATGAGTTGCCAAAAATAATTTGTTGAATGGGGGTTAATAGTATGTTAAACATACACAATGTTTTTCAATTAGGCTCAAAAGTGGACACTAGGGATTAATATATACATGATAAGCTTGAAAGGCTCAAACGGTCCAAAGATCGCCTAAATCATTTCCAAGTCAAGTTCATAACTATTAAAGTTTGCCTTAAAGTGTCATCATCAAACATGTTCTAAAATACTCTAAGATTCTCAAAAACAATTCATCAAGTTCACAAAGATTTTCACTACTCCAAATGCAATCACAAGATTATGACTCAAATGTGCTCAAAATATTCCTCATCTTTGACATGCTAACTAAAAACAAGATATTCACAAACACTTCTTACGATCATCAAAACTCAAGTTGACATAAACATAGTGAGATTAATATCATCATGGAATAGAGACCACTACTATGATTCATTCTTTTCTCACTAATTGAACTCATTTTCAAGAAAAAAAGTTTTTTTGTTGGTGCTCAACAATCGTCAGTGATCGTCGTCCAATTTTTCGTCAGCTCGCGAGGCATATTGTTGGAACATATCATAGCACGCATAGAATCTCTCACCAAAAAAAAAAGCAAACCAAAAACATAGCTAAGCAGTAAGAAAAAGTTCTTGATTTATAGTCTCAATATGGACTTTTTACCATGTACGCTCAAGTGCCGCAATGGCCAGTGGGGGATGATTTTCCATCATCCTTGTGGTCGTGTCGTAACCACTTCTCTTTCACCGTGAACAACGCCCCTTGGTCATCTCTCAAATTGATAGTGTCGCATGGTAGAACATCGACAACTTTGAAATGTCCAGCCCATGGTGAGTCCGACTTCCATGGAAATAGTCACATTTGAGCTCTATTCATTAGAACCAAGTCTCCCTTACCGGTTTTCCCTCTTTTTTGATGGTCATTCGATGTGACCATCACTTTCTTCTCTTTCCTTGACACAATGACATTGATATTGAAACATCGGCACTCAGTGTGTGTAGTGTTCAAAGCTCTGAACATATAAAAAATAACTTGACCCCCTACTCAGAGGATCAACTTCCCTACTTGGACATCGATTAATGCCCTTCCAGTTGCTAGGAAAGGTCTTCCTAGAATCAATGGCATGTCCGCATCTTCCTTTATGTCTAACACTATAAAATCCACCAGAATGGTGAATTTGTCGACTTTGAGTGGTACATCCTCAACTATCCCTTGAGGGTACTTGATGTACTTGTCCGTCATCTGCAGTAACATATTGATCAGTTTGAGCTCTCCTATGCCCATCTTCCTGTAAACAGACAAAGGCATTAAATTGACACTTGCACCCAAATCATATAGAGATTTCTTGAAAGACATAGAGTTGATTTTGCAAGGTATTCTTGGATCCTTTAAATTTGGAGGTGAATCATTTTGAATGATAGCAGAACAATCATTAGTTAAGTTTATCATCTCATGCTCTCCCAATTTCCACTTTTTTGACAGTATCTCCTTCAAAAACTTAGCATAGTTTGGCATTTGCCGGATAACATCAATAAAAGGCATATCAATGTGGAGATTTTTAATCAAATCTAGAAACTTAGCAAATTTAGCATGTATTTTTGCTCTCTTATATGCAGCGGGGAATGTGAGTGGTATATCTACCTTAGCAGGTGTGATGGGTGTAGTGGTCTTAGTAGACTTACCTTTGTCGCGTGTTTGATCCTCTTCTTGCTTGATGTCCGCCTCGCCCTTACGCTCAACATGTGCATCGTTTTTCTCAGCGACCTCCTTTCCGCTCCTCAATGTGATGGCATTGACTTTCTCCTAAGGTTATTTTCAGTGTCACTAGGTAGTGATCCTTGTGTTCATCCGGCTAAGATTGTTGCTAACTGTCCCACTTGAACTTCCAAGTTCTTTATCGACGCCTCGTGATTGTTCATCCTCGTTTTCGTTGATGACATGAACTTGGTTAGTAGCTCCTCCATGCTTCGCTTTGGCGAGGATAGTTCCTCGGTCCTGTATTGTATGTATTTGGGTAGGGATAGTTCGGTGGTGGTCGGTTTCCTACAAAGTTAGCACTCTCAACAGATTTAACAAAAGGATTACATACTTGGCATTCAGTGCTCGGGAGTCCGCCTTGGCACAGCTCGCATGTAACGGCTTGAACTTGCATTGTATGCATGATCAAGCTGTCAATCTTCTTGTTCAGTGCTTCCAACTGGGCAGCTAGGGCAGTGACTTAACTCACTTGATGCACTCCAGCTTGCTTCTTCGGCACGTTCCTTTCGGACTGTCATTGACAACTATTAGCGGCCATCTCCTCCAACAGCGTATAAGCCTCCTTGGGCTTCTTTCTCATCATAGTACCTCTAGATGCTGCATCAATCATAGAACGGTTATCAAAAAATAACCCGTTATAAAAAGTTTGTACCTGCAGCCAGATAGGGAGGCCATGATGTGGGCATCTCCACAGTAAATCCTTAAAAAGCTCCCAAGCCTCGTACAGTGTCTCTGGGTTGTGTTGGGCAAAAGTTGTGATATCATTTCGCATCTTGCCCGTCTTGGATGGTGGGAAGTATTTTGATATAAAAGCTTTCACCATCCCATCCCACGCAGTGATAGAACTTGCGGGCAAAGATTGCAACCAAGATTTAGCTTTATCACGTAAAGAAAAGGGGAATAACTATAACCTGATGTCATCGTCATTAACGCCATTATGCTTGAAGGTATCACAAATCTCCAAGAATTTGGAGATGTGGGCATTGGGATCATCAGTAGCCGCTCCCCCAATCTGGACCGAGTGTTTGGATAATCTTTATGATAGCAAGCTTGATCTCAAAATTGTTAGCCTGGATGCTCGGACTATTGATACTAGACAATGATCCATGGAATGAAGGATGGGCATAGTCCATGTGTGATCGTCTATTAGGCACCTATTCGTTACGTCTTTCATCTCTTCCACCTCCTCCTTCGTTGTTTTCAGTCATCGCTCGAACTTCTCTAAGTCTTCTAAGAATAGTTCTTTCAATTTCAGGGGATCGTTCACTCCTTAGCATGCACTAGGGAGTAATAACCTGCACAATCCAACCAAAAAATGGGCAGTAGTAGAGTAGTAATCGAAGACAAAAATAAAAAAATATGGCTAAACTTCAGTCAACTAATAACGTCTGATATTACTTTAAACTAGTCCCCGACAACGACGCCAAGAACTTGTGCGCTATTTATTTAAATAAGTGTAGTGATTTTATACCGTAAGTGCACGGTGTCAAGTTTTAGTATAATAGATTTTCAGAAAAGGTTATCAAACCCACATGGACTAGAAAATAATTACCACACTCAATTAATTTAACTATATTTAGCCTACGTAATTAGTGATAAAAATTATACTAATTTGACAAATAACTCAAAATTCAACCCAAACAAGCAAAGAATGAGAATAAGATCAGTGGAGACATTCATCAAGACTTCGGTTCACCCATGTTATCCCTCGTTATTCGTCTATTAATTAAGAATCGAATTCAAACGTTTTAAAGTGACGAGTTCTACGAATTTATCTAATATACTCTCTCAAGATATTTAAACCTAATTATCAAATTGCAGTAAGTCACTCTCGTGCACTCATTTAACAACTCAATATTGAATGAACCTTTGTGAAAACTTCTAGCTTTTGATTACTAGATATCTATAGCTATCACACATATATTTGACTTCATCTCTCGATCTCACTCTGAAATCCACGGCATAAATTACTATATCGCATTGCAATATCATATGGTCAATTCAATTGTAATAAATTATCATTCAAAGGTGATTAATCCTTCAAAAGCATGTGTCACAATAAATTATGCACAAAGATATGTAAGAATCAATCAAAAACCTTAAATTGAATTATGGGTTCATACAATGGATCCCCTAAGTCTTGACAACAAACCTAGCCAACAATAAACATCAAATATAATGCATCAAATTGTTTTGCAACATTCTAAACATCAAAATATGATAAAAATATAGAACAAAAGTTAGAAATATGAAAGTAACGAGGGGCGTTAGCATCCTGCCGATCGTTCTCCAGAACAATCTGTGTTTTATTTTTCAAAATTTTCATATCGGCGATCGATCGCCCAGAATTGCCGATCGATAGCGAGAATCTTTTGGTCAGTGACGATCTCTCGCCAGAAAATTCCGTTCGATCGCGAGAGCTTGAATTTCAACTTTTGCGATTTAGTCATTCCTTCAACGTGTTTGCTCGGTTTGGTCCTTTTTCATCATCTTTAGCTTATTTCTTCCACTTTTATGCACTTTGACCTAGATTTTTGAAATATACAAATATATACCAAAACGCGTAATATTGTCCATGAATCACTACAAAAATGCCCATAATCTCATAGCAAATTAAGCGTAAAAATCACGTTTATCACAAAGCTTAAGAAATACTTAATGATATCTACAGGGGATCTTCGTACTATAAAAGAGAAAATGTGTCTTATGCTTGAAAATGAATTCAAAGAGATAAGGACACAATTGGCAAGAGAAAGACTTCATATTCCTCATAAGTGTAATATTCCATTTTTTAAGGAGCTTCACACTCGAGTATCATTATTTGCGCTAAAAGAGTTGGATAGACAAAGAGATTTAGCGAAGAAGGGTATGATGCAATTGGAATGTACTGGTCGGTATATAGCAATAACGGGTCTTCCTTGTGTTCATACAATGTATGGTTGGAGGGATATGATATTGTCTCTTAACTCTATACACTCGTAGTGGCGCATATATACGAGAGCAACACGTCTCTTAGAAGATCTGTCAAATGATGAACATAGCGCGTTAGAAAAGCTGCTTCATGAGTTACATGAAAATTATCAACAGTGGTCAGTGTTGAGAAAGAGGATGCTCGAAACAAAATATCTCAGGTTATTAGTGGACAACAATTGATTTTCGAACCAATTTTGTTCAATTAGTAAAGACAGACCTCCAAAAGGCAAAAAACGGAAGGTATTAAGTTCCACTAAGCGAGATCCTTCAAAACTTGAGATTGTCGAGGCATCTCAAACTTTCACTACTTGTCAAAGTGTGGGGCATAATAGTCATTCATGTGCACATAAGACAAAAGCTAGTCTTGCGACTGATGACGAAAGCTCATGGGTATTGATTTGAATACAATGCCTCTTTCAAGTGAAGATTTTTCATGGGATTACGAAAGTGTAGGTATTCATAACTTATTGCAAATATATATAACTTTTGTAAATGTTCATTTGATCTACTCCTTTTTTTGTTTTTTGCAGATATTCATTTGAGATGTCGTCTCAAATGAATTGCTTACTAGCAATCCATTATTTTTGGAGATGTGTATTCATGTGCATAGCAGGATGCAACAAATTTAAACTGATGAGATGATTTAGTTGTTAAAGAATTGGTGGTCCAGAATTTGATTTTGACATGGCATTTTTTTATTGTAGAACTTGATGATTTTGAATGCCTCTGTGATGTAGTTGAATACTCATTATTTCTGCTTTGGCATGGCATTCTTTAGGGAAATATTTCCAAATCTTCTATTTTGATTTTCAGTGGCTAAATGAATGCTACAGCTTGTTGCCATTTCTCTTTACTATGGGTTATTTAGTTCCATCCTGTTTGTTTGGTCTATTTTGTTGTAATTTTCTCAGTGTCGTGTAAGCTCTGGTTTGATGCAAACAATCTACATTAAGATCAATTTGATTGCAAGTTTTATGCATGATTTTATATATTGATAGGGGAAAAGTCCTTCCTAGATGGTGATTTATAACAAATTTAGAATTTTTTTAGGATATGTTGAAATTTTTAGGATATATTGCAAACAATCGTGCCGACACATCACATTTCTAATATGGGTCGTGTAGATATGACCCATTTTTTAAAATATAGGCCTGACATGTATTGAATTGGGTTTTCTCATATTGAAATGACCCATACCCGATAGATTGGCCATATACCGCATGCCAATATGTAAAATATAAAAGGACTGGCTTCCTCTTATTGATAAAATGCAACGCAGGCTTGGTAAATGGAATCACAAGAATATCTCTTTTGGTGGGAGAATCATATTGGTGAATCCGGTTCTTGCTTCTCTTCCCATATACATTCTCTCTTTCTTTAAAGCCCCAAAAATAATTTTGAGTGAACTTTATTTTGTTGTCTTTTATCTTTGATTTTGTTAATCTAATGTAGTATGAGTTTGAGTACCACTTATACTCATTTAGAATAAAATTGTTTGCCCATTGAATATAAAAGGATTGCGTTTGGTTGACTTGATTAGGGTGTGATTAGGCCCTAATCAAATGTTTGGCTTAATTAATTTTTGACCTTTTTTCCACTCGGTATTAGCCCTAGTTTTACACTGTAAAAACTTGAAAAAAATACATCCATCCATCCATAAGGTATTGTGAATCAGTTTTTGTACAATAAATATTGATTAGATTACAAAATTACATTGACCATCTTCTCCACACCATTCTTCAGTCTGGGATGAAAAGATGGGGATTTGTGTCTTTCTCTGGAGGAGTTCTACATGATCGACTCGGATTGGCGAAGCCAGCTTGCGACTGGGAGCTGAGGGAAGCTTCATGGGAAGATATCGATGGAGGAGCTTTACAAAGTATTTTACAAATTGTTTGGTTTTATTTGATTTTAATTTAATTTCTCAGTGATATTTGTTTCGCAATTGTGTATATATATTTGATTTGAGATCAATTCTCTGATTAGATATTCTCGATTTTAGTCTGTTTTTTGTTGTTGTTCATAATTCCCTAATTTGTGACTCGATTATTGGATTAGTCTGAAAATCTGAGCCATGGGTGGTTCACATAGTCACGTAGGACTTGAGCTTTCTGATTCATCTGCTAATTCTGACGAGGATGAAGTAGAGGAGAAAATTTTGGAAGAATATGTTGATGCGGATGATCGGAGTCCAAAGGTGAGTATGGAAATCTTAGATGATGTTGATTCTAGGCTTCATGCTTTAAAGCTAAAATACCCGAAAATGCTTGTATAATATCACAGATACACTCGACAAAAACACTTTTCTTGTCCCTTTTATTTCTCTCTCTCAACACTTTTCGATTTATTTCTCTCTCTCTCCCGAAAATGCTTGTATAATATCACAGATACACTCGACAAAAACACTTTTCTTGTCCCATCAAGAAAAACCATTTTTTTAAAAACCTGGTAATCACATCATCATCTGAAAATCATCAAAAAATATCACCGCAAAATCGCTTGATAAGATAGAGACCCAATTCAAGATTCTTCCTTTTGATCGGAATTCAACTGTTTTTGGTGATTTTTTCAACTGATGTCACGTGGGTTTTGAGGAATCATTGGCCGCTTTTGCATGTGAACTACGTTTCTGAGTTTTTCTTCTTGATCTATTTGTGTATCGGATGTACGAGGCTTGCGTCTTGTGAAATGTGCTTTGTTTATTGCAGTTCTGTAAATTCTCACTTGATCTTTAGTGTTGAATGAAAAATATGACTTGTTTTTATTGATCTTCTGAGGATCCTTTTACATGTGGATTGTTAAAGATTCGGTTTTTTTACGGTCAAAATGTGTGTGGAACTTGTTGATTGTGGTGATAACTATTTTGCAATTGTTATCTGATCGTTATTTATGTTTTTAAATCACTTGCTAAATTTGGGTATCGCAAACGATTGGGATTTTCTTGATGATGAGTGTTTATGAGTTTTACAACTTTGGTTCGAAAATTCCTTTCTTTTTGGTTGTGGAATATGCTATGTGGAAGTTTGGTGTGCTTCACGGCACATTATCTTTATTTACTACAAACGTATGATCTACATGTAACCTTTCTTGTGTAGATACAATTGCTAAGTTTATGATTGCAAGATATGATTTGCTATGGTTCTCCGAGTTTGATTGTAAGATGTGATTTCTTCTATTCTTTGGATGGGCTTCCGACTTTGTGATTATGTCAGTTTAATTGTCCACGACATATTTGCTTGCTTGATGAACTTGCATTAGTTCTTTGACAAATTTTCATATTGCTGAAAAACACCGAGTGATAATGTTGATATTTGAATTTACTTCCAATGAGACTTGTTTGCACAATGTAGTTTGGTATTGGATGGTCTTGTTCAATCTAGGTATGTTTTTTGATGATTTTTGTGGTTTTACTCTCAGGTATTGATGTTTGATCAACTTATAACTGAAAGGTGTGTCTAGCTCCATCATATTAAATGTTGGTTTTCGGTTAATTGAGCTTGAATTCGAATAACGTGACATGATGGTGAAGCATATCTGAAAATCTATGAAGGTTCATTGGTTTTTGGGCAAAATTCAATATTCTTGCAAGGCATCCGTATTATTCATGCGGGATGCTCCTGGCAATGACTCACTTGGCGAAACAAAATATGGGGCTCAAGGGAATAATTTAGTAACCATCCCCAAAATGGTGGAATCTTTGAAAGACATCTTTGTCGTGCAAGCTGCTATTGGAAATTTCTTTACTGTCGTATTATCTAGAGAAGGCAGGGTTTACACATTTTCTTGGGGAAATGAAAACAAACTTGGCCATCAAATATAGCCAAGTGACATGGAGCCCCGTTCATTGTTGGGGGCACTTGAAAATTTTCCAGTGGTTCAAATTGCAGCTGGATACTGCTACCTTCTTGCTTTGGCTTGTCAACCCTCTGGCATGCTAGTCCTGTGTTTTTCTTCTTCAAATTTTTGGGTGGAGCGAAAAATAAATTTTTAGGAAAATTACATGTTATCCCATTTCCCTTTTGATTTCTACTATAATATTCTTTCCCATATGGCTTCTTGACTCCTATGTATTTTGTTCTTGAATTTAAAAGAAAGTATTGATTCATTCTAAATTTTAGTTTGGTAAGAATTGATGATGTTTTGATTGCCTTAAAATTGGTCTTCTTTCATTACATTGTGAATCTTTGTATGATATGATTTAAAATTTCCATATATGTTGGCTTTAAACGGATTGAAATGGTGAGTCTTGGCGTGTATTCAATTATTAAAATGTTACTCTACAAGTGTATGTATGATTTGTATATGTGTTTGAATGTCCTTATGCTCATACTTAATAAAATTGTCTTATTTTTATATTTTTTTGAAAAATGTATGTTGTCTTTGTTGAATTAATAAATACATTATTTTGTCTTATTTTGTGTTTCTTGTTGATAACAATGTTGGTGATTATAAAAAACTGATTTAAAATAATAGAAATAAGTGAAAACCTATTCATGGGTATTTTTGTCATTTTATGAATAAAGTTAATCTATACATGTTATCAAGTAAATTAAATATATTTTTACTGATCATATTTTACTATTCATATGAATCAAACATGATATAGCATATCCATGTTTTGTCTAATCACGTCATTATCAATTTTTTAATATATCTTTAACTTATCATATCACAGTAACCAAACGCAGCCTAACAATCTATGTAGGACCCAACTCCTAACCTTATCATCATTGCATTATAGCATCATAGGTATATCATAATTATCATATTAGAGAAGCTCTCCTTTCACATGCCACATACTCACAATATGAGCCTATAAAAATTTTGGACATGATATTCCCATTAATCAAGTTTTCGTTCAACATAATTCAGTTATACACTCTACATAATGCCCTAATCGTATTCTCGATTTATTAATGCAATTTACTCTCAATTAAATTGCAGGCAACACTTAAATGGAAAGAGAACAATTAAAATACTTATACAACCCATCACGGTGCTCACAGACGAGTATTGACAAATAATTGTGTATCTACTTGTATAAGACACATACTATATATCAATACTGGTACCCTCGCTCCCAGGAGCATCCTTGTTCCATGGCTCGAACTCATTTCCCGAGCCAATGACGTACCTGCTTACTTGTTCCAACAGAACAGCCCCCACGTGGGTGAGCATACCAATAACATAATCACAATATCAACACATACACAATTACTGATTTACATAACACAATACTGTAAAATAAAGGAATACTCCCTGAGTACACAATGTCCATAAGCAATCTCCTGCACTGTTCCTGTTCTCACAATACCACATCATCAATCCATAATTGATAATCACAATTGTCAATCCCATAATCGACAATAATCTATAATCGACAATAAGTTAAATCGTTATAACAATGATTTATTGACATCACGTACATTTCAATTACCAATTTACACTTTAAACCTCATGATATCACCTCGCTCGTTCAATAGCAACAGTATCATAAATCATTGCACGCTCAATAGCGGCATCACCATAACCATCGCATGCTCAATAGCGGCAGCATTATAATCAACATCACGCTCAATAGCGTCATCACAAGAAATCTCAGCACCATTCATTCGTGCTCCCAATACTAACCAACACATTACTCAACAATTAGATTATTGAGTATAACATTCAAAACTAGTACGTACCTACGTACTAATTCAAACACCACGTGAATATATTATTCATTACACATAACAATAATATATTTACATATGCTCATACGTCACGCGTACCTTATGGCCGACGACATGCTTTAGGCATTCTCGACATTAGGAGGCTCGTACAATATCTATATCGAATATCAATTCAATATTTCATTAATAATTCCCAACAACATCATTATTCATTTAGCAGATACATCATGCCTCCTATCATAATCAATTACAATTTACCGTACCCGGTACACGATTCAAATCATCACATTTTATCATTTATTAACTTGAGTATCATCTAACTCAAACATGCAATACATGTCTTACTAAGGTTCAATACTTGTAACATTATCTCATAGTTAATAAAACTTCCCAAAAAGTCATAATTATCGTCAAACATCGACTATACAAGCTCATATCTCAAAATGCCCAAAAAAATATAAATTTTCACAATTTTCAGGACAGAGATCGATCTCTATCATTATAACGATCTCTGGCGACATAAACAAATTTGCCAAAATTTTGCTTTCAAAGATCGATCTCTACATTACCAGCGATTGATCTCTAGTACTATTCATCTTCAGAGATAAATTACCAGCGATCGATCTCTGACATTATTCAGTAACACAAATTTTTACCCACTTCAAGCGATCGATCGCTCATTTTCCAGGGACCGATGGCCAAGCCCAGTTTCAGCGAGAAAACACCATTTTCAAACATACAACCCATCCAATACTCACAACACTACTTCATCAATACACACTTAAATCTTCATTTTATTACCATCAAACAACTCCAAATCAAACCCCCCAAATATTAACCAAAAATCGAAGCACATAATATCATTTCCAAATCAAAACACCATTAAAATTGAGACTAAGGTATGAATTAGCTTACCCAAGCTCACTTGATCCTCATATCAAGAATCAAATCAATTCTTGGTTCCACACCAAATTGCAAGAACAATGAAGAGGAAGACAATGGGATTTTAGTGTGTATTTTTGGTGAAATGTGTGAAGAAGAGTTGGGTTATTGTTTTCATTTTTGCAATTAAGTCCTCCAACTTTTATTCACCTCTAATATCACCCCAAATTCTTAATTCAAACAATTAATGTCGAAGGCATTTTAAACAAGTCATCTGAAACATTATCCAGCAAAAATCAACTTCACAATTTAATTTCTTTCAACATAATACTCAATCTCATATTAATTCACAAAATCCAATTACACTCGGTTTATCTCAAAACCGAGCCCCATCAATTCCCGTAATTCTCTCATAATTACAATAATTAAATCAATGATGAACAAGATTCATTTTTGGGCATCATAACTCTCCCCTACTCATAAAATTTCGTCCTCGGAATTTAAATGTATATACTTATCAAAAGTGTCAAAAATAATTCACATACAACAAGTACCAGAGATAGCATCGACATATCCCCGACATATGTCACTTGACCACACATTATCTGTCTAAACCAGAATCCAAACAGAACATTCCAAATTGGAACCATTCTAATTTCCCTCTTTGTAACATTACTCAAAAGAAATCAAGATTTCCAAACAAAGGAATCGATAATGACAATCTACAAATAGAATGCCACTTATTCTCATACCATATCCACATTTCATTTCGTATAGAATCTGTCTACATAGATGTAGAATCTAACACACATGGACACAAGTGACATACTTGGTGTACTAAACTAACCATCTTTCCACTGTCATTTCTACAGTTTCAATACATTCTAACATCATCATTCAAGATATAACATAAACATGTCTATTATTGATGTTAATCATTTCTAGTTTAATTCACCAGTTCTTTCAACTTTCCACGTAGCAATCCGTTATCTCAATATTCAGTGTTAGACAGAGTTCTTATAAGATCATTTAAATTCCCACACCACGTGTGCATGTTCTTCCATTACTTAGCAACATGCATTGCCTTACACGATGACACATTTCAATTATCACATGCCCTCAACAAAGCATTAGTTTAACAAATTCATAATGATATTATATAAAACACGGTTTTGTCTAATTTCCATTGCTACTTCTTTCATTCGATCAACATCATTACTCATTCAATCGCATTTCACTGTTATTTATCATCTTGGATTAGTGTCAACATACTACCAAGTATTATATCTTATAAGTATACATGTACATAATTCATGTACGTGGTGTATCAATCACCTTCCAACTATCATCATATAAGTTCCCACATATTCCTCTAATTCTCACACCATATAGGAATCAACAACATTATATTTGCCTCATGCAATTAATTAATTATCTTAATTAGCAATTTATAAAACTGCATCAATATACACATCGTTAATCGTAATTTCATACTTGTATAGATGTAATCATCAAAAGGTATACACCAGCATCATAACATCACAACATCATGCTCGTCACAGAGCTCTATAACACCAGCCTTTCCACAACTCATCACCAAGCTATCATCTGGTGTGAAATAAGTACTAGACTAACAACATTCGTACTTCTCATATACACATAACATAATCACGCACCTTGTCATTATTGATATTCATAACGCCTCTGTCATCAACCATGAATATCCATGTGTCAAAAAGTTTCACACATCTCTGTACACATCATGCTACAACATACTATCACATATTTGTGTGACGAAATTCAACATAAACATCAAATTCATATCGCGACAATGTGACTCCTTTCAATCCTTAATTCAACAGTGTTCAACTTTATTGCACTATTTCATGAATTCTTAGGTACCAGTCTCATTGCCTATTATCATCTAACCTTTAGATGATGTCAAGTAATTACTAGAACCTTCATTAATAATTAGTACATGCATATACATCATCTATATGCATCTCAATCCCTAACTCAACCTTAAAACATAATAATTCATTTAATCATGAATAACCATACATCACATGTATCATCATAATGACATTATTATATTATTCGTCACATTGTGTCTAACTCGTCATCAATCATCACATGATTATTTATCATTACTATCATTATACTCCGGAGAATATCGTCGTAATCTCGTATTGATAAGTGTGATTTTTACACTTATTTTGATATAAGATTAGGGGTGTTTTTGTAGTGATTCCTGGAAAATATTAAGCTTTTTGAGACATAATTGTATATTTTAAGAATCCAGGTTCAAATCCATAAAAGTGGAGGAAATAAGCTATAAATGATGAAAAATGACCAAACCAAGCAAACACGGAAAAGGAGGGACGAAATCGCAAATTTGTGAAATTTTAGAATTCGCGATCGATCGACAATTTTTACTGATTGATCGCCGCTGACCAGAAGATTTTCGCGCTCGATCGCCAGTTCCTACCGATCGATCGCCGCTTTGAGAAATCTGAAAAATAAAATCATAAACATTTGGCGACCGATCGTCGCTGTTTACCGATCGGTCGCCAGACTCGAAAAATTAAAGATTTTGTTTCCTTGTTGGATACTTTGTGTCCTAAAATATAAAAACTCCTCCACCACTATATTAGGTTGGTCTTGGACGAAAATAGGGAATTTTGGCTCATAATTAAACCCTACATACTCAGCCTCCACCATCTCCATCCTCCACAACCATCCATGCTTCACAAACCCATTGAAGGGAAGATGCATCGGAAGAGACTGGACGACGGAACAACGCAAGGAGTCAAAGCCTCTCGTTATTTCCGTATTTCTAACTCTAGTTTTATATTTTCATTAGATTTTGATGTTTAGAATGTTGAAAAACAATTTAACGCGTTGTTATTTGATGGAGATTGTTGGCTAGTTTTGTTATCAAGACTTAGGGGATCCCATGTTTTGAACCCACAATTTTAATTAAGTTTTGATTGATTCTTACAATTCTTTGTGTTTAATTTATTATTGTTTATGCTTTCAATGGATTAATCATCCTTGATTGATTATTTATTGTATTTAAATTGACCATAGGAGATTGCGATATGATATAGTAAATTAAACCGTGTATTTCAGACTAAGATCGAATGATAAAGTCAAATACATGTGTGATAGCAATAGATTTACCAAAATCGAAGGCTAGAAGTTTTCATAAATTGACATACAATATTGAGTGTTAAATAAGTGCATGATCATTGCCTTGTTGCATCTTAGTATTAGACTTGTTATAGCCGGATCAAGGTATAACAAGTGCGTTAGAAAAACTCGTCACCGTAGATCATTAGTATTAGACTTGTTATAGCCGGATCAAGGTATAACAAGTGCGTTAGAAAAACTCGTCACCGTAGATCATTTGAATTTAATTCTTAACTATAGGCGAATTGTAGGGGATTGCATGGGTGAACCGAAAGTCTTGATAATTGTCTCTATTGATTCTAATCTTATTCGTTATTGTGTGTTGGGTTAAATATTGAGTTAATTCGTCACTTTAGTTAATTAATCACAACCATTTTTTGTAGGCTAAATATAGTTAAACTAGTTGAATTTGGTAATTATTTCCTAGTCCTCGTGGGTTCGACACTCATACTTTTCATATCATTATACTAAAACTTGACACCGTGCACTTGCGGTACGCAATCTCTACACTGAAAAATATTGTTTAAATAATAGCGATCAAGTTTTTGGCGCCGTTGCTGGAGACTAGTTTTAATAATATCAAAAGAGATTAGTTGACTGTAGTTTAGTCATTTATTTGTTTTTATTTTCGTTTTTTCTTCCATTTTCTCTACTTGTCTACTCTTTGTTTCTTGTGTGGATCTTTACAGGTTGTTATCTCTTGGTGCATGCTAAGGAGTAGATGCCTACACTTGAGCCTTTTGATCCCGAGATCGAACGCACCTGTCAAAGGAGGCTAAGGCAAGCAAGAGCACTAATGGCTAATAACGATGAGGTTCCAATACCACCAGTTGCAAGATCACTAATGGACTACGTCCATCCTTCATTCCATGGATCACTATCTAGTATCACGGGACCAGCAATCCAGGCTAACAATTTCGAGATCAAGACTGCTATCATACAAATGATCCAACATTCGGTCCAGATTGGGGGAGCAGCTACTGATGACCCAAATGCCCACATCTCCAACTTCTTGGAGATTTGTGATACATTTAAACATAATGGCGTTACTGATGCGCCATCAAGTTACGTTTGTTTCCTTTCTCTTTACGTGATAAGCTAAATCTTGGTTACAATCGTTGCCTACAGGTTTTATCACCACGTGGGATGTGATGGCACAATTGTTCTTGTCAAAGTTCTTTTCACCATCCAAGAAGCCAAGATGTGCAACAATATCACGACTTTTGTCCAATACAATCCTGAGACACTGTATGAGGCATGAGAGCGCTTCAAGGAACTACTGAGGAGATGCCCACATCATGGCCTCCCTGCAGGTACAAAAGTTTTATAACATTTTATTTTTAGATAATCGTTCTATGATTGATGCAGCATCAGGAGGAACTGTGATGAGGAAGACGCCCGAGGAGGCTTATACGCTGTTGGAGGAGATGGCTGCTAATAACTGTCAATGGCAGTCCGAAAGGAACGTGCCAAAAAAGCAAGCCGGATTGCATCAAGTGAGTGAAGTCACTGTCATAGCATCCCAGTTGGAAGCGCTGAAAAAGAAGATTGATAGTTTGAGCATGCATGCAATGCAAGTTTAAACTGTTGCATGCGAGCTTTGCCAAGGAGGACATCCGAGCACGGACTGCCAAGTAGGTAACCCTTTCGTTTCAACTAATGAAGCTGTTAACTTTGTAGGGAACCGACCACCACCAACCTACTCTTGCCAAAATACGTACAATATGGGGCCGAGGAACTATCCCCAGTGTAAGGGTCCCCGTGCCCTTAACCCGTTGTTAGTGTATTAATCCATACCATTAGTGCATATAATCATACTATCATGGGGAAAAAGCCATATGCAAGTGTAACACCATATACTATCCAAAAAATTTCTTGCATTTGATCCACATAATATTCAAATTCCCCAACCAAGATCACTTACATGCATGCACTCTTATAATACACTAACATGCTCTCTGTTCATTTAGCAATTCCATATTTAATTGCATGCAAACCATGAATGAAGAGAGAAAAGCCATAGCCCATTTATACATTCCATATACACGTAAAAACGTACTCACATATGAGCACCCAATGAATAAGTGTGTATCTAATGTATAAAATACTCTACTAGATATAGTTATTGATACTTCAATCCTGGAAGCACCTCCCAAGCTCAACTCGATCTCAACTCTGGATCTATGTACTTATTCAACCAGCTCTGGTACCTCGATCCTGGAAGTACCTCTAATCAACAGCCCGAGCTCAACTCCAAAGTTGCTGCTAAACCAGTATCACCTGCCCCAACAGAGACAGCCCCGACACGGGGTGAGCATACCAATACCAGCAATCCAATAATCATAATATTACAGTTCATAATTTACAGAATGTAAATGCCATGAATTTAAATGATACTCCCTGGATGGTATCATCCTCATCGGGGATCCCCTGTATTGTCCATGTTCTCAAAATAACAAAACCATTAAATTCTCAAAAGCCAGTTGATCATCTCATTGATCAACTAAAACCATCCCTGCTATATCAGTTCCATAATCAAATATGATTAAATCGTCAAATAGGGTACTACATATATCACATTTATCTAGCCAATTATTCCATATTTCTATTTCAGAGCTCGCTCCACAATAGCGACATTTTAAACCCCACGCACGCTCAACAATAGCGACGTCATAACAGATGGTCGCTCAATGGCGACAACATCCCAAATCATTGCTCGCTCAATAGCGGCACCGTATGGTTCCCAATGTATGTCCATTTAACGCAATTACCATCTACCATGCATATCACTATCCATTTATAGCAAGTACCATATACCATGCATTTCAACATCCATTTATTGCAAACACCACATACCATGCATTTCAATGTCAATTTATTGCAATTACCACATACCATGCATTTTACAGTTGCAACATTATAATAGGCTATGCTCGTACGTCTTACGTACCTTATAATTCCGTAGTTCGAGTCCAACCTTGCATGACTCCCATGATCCGATGAGTTATGTGCTAGCATGCAAATAACTCCCAATTAAACATAGGCATGCAATCACGTGCCCAAGCACGTTCAAAATTCCAAACCTATCGTCCATTCATGACGATTTGCAAATTAAAAGCCCCCCGGTTAAGCATGCATAATACCCAAAATATACCATTTTATAAGTTTAAAAGATAGCCAAAGACTCAACCGAGAATCTAATTTTATTAAACTTTGGCTCCAACCAATCTATTTTTAAAAGTATGGCATTCCCATTGGAATGTAGACATTGCCCCGGAAATGGGCCACTTAAACCTCGATTCCAAAATCCCGACATTTTCCAAAATTTCAAAAAAAAAAACAAAGGGAACAGGGCCGCGATCGATCGGCGCCAAGCCGCGATCGATCGCCATACCCTACTGCCCGAAAATAATCACGCCGCGATCGATCACCTGAATTCACGATCGATCGCCAAGGACCCCGCGATCGACCGCCCTCTTTTCGCGATCGATCGCCGCTACTGTTCATCACCTTCTCAAATCAGCAACATGTCCCGATCGATCGCGACCTGCGGGTTTCCAAAACATTCGAGCTTCCATGGTGTTTTTCACACCCAAACTCAAAACCAACACCCCTAACCTCCTCAACACATCCAATACCATTTGTAACCAATAAAACACTAAAAACCCAACTTTGAATTTTTGTCAAAAACCCCCAATTTCCTTAACCAATTCAAAACTCAACCAAACTCTACAATACCACTACCAAAGCGAAGACAATGGTGAGGGGAAGATTAATACCTGATTATCTTCGAGAAATTCGGCTCCCGAGCCTAGCTACCAAGGATTTTTCCCACCAAGGGAAAAGAGGGAAATGGGGGGAAAGGGTTGGCGTTGAGGAGGGGAGAGAAGGAGTGGAATGAATTGTGTTATCCCGTAACACCGAGTCCACTTGTTATATATAGCCCCAAAGCTCTAAAATACCAACTCTTCCACAAATACATCAAGACTCATTAAAAATCATCTGTTTTCAAAGATCATCTCTCGAACTCTAATTCCATTACCAGCCTCAGTACAAAGTACTCCGGACCCCAAATCCCGCCAAAGACCAAATTCCAAGGTTAACACCACGACGAGAATACAATCTCATCCCTTGGATCCAATGACTCCAAATACCGGATTTAAAACCCCCGGGAGTCCCAAAACCACAATTAATTCATAATTGCCACAAATTAAATCCTTAAAGGATCATTACCACACCGGGATTAACACCGTTAATCCCCGGGCATCACAATTATCCCCCACTAATAAAATTCCATCCCCAAAATTTGCACGGCGTACTCCACGTATTGCCGAGATTACAAAATCCAAACGGATTCACATCATCGAATCATGAACATGTCATGAACGACGCACCAGCCGCGAGGACACCGGCCTCGCACCAAAATCTGGAATGGAGTGAACCTCCCAAACTAACACAAACTCAAAGAAAGAAGTCAGCATTTCCCGGTGCTAACCGTCTCAAAAGCAGTCAGCCAACCATAACTGCAAACCAAACGAATCATTCGCGATTCCAAAATAGATATCGCCTCGATGATATCTTTACGATTTAGTCTACGATGTTAAATCTACATCGTTTCCAAGGATAACACCGGTACACAACCGTGTACCTAATCTACATCTGGTTCCCATTTTCCAAATCCATCTCCAACAGAGGGGTAGTTGCACCACTTGCAACACGGATCGGACAACTCACGGTCACCGATCAACACCAAAACACATCTCCAAAGATCTACATCCGTGTGTTCCAAGAAATCACATCTTGGTCCAAACACACTATTGAGACTCCACAAGGTCTCAAATTCCCGAAAGGACATGCAAGAACAATCAATTGCATTCCCGCCACACGCGTCAACCGTGACACCTAACAAATCCGAATCATGGCCATCCCTCGTTTATCCTAGGATTCAACGATCCTAAAACATGGGTGTTATCAAATTACCTAGAAATGAATTACCATGGCCAAAGATACGGACAATCCATCCTCAGGGGAAGTCGACCAGCCCTCACGATCATTCTTCAGAATACATCGTGTCATTGAGATTACCACTCCCAAGATGCCACAATCTCTCACCGGAGATTCATTCAATCAAAGCATATAATCCGATGCTCGACGAGTACCAAGAAGAGTTGGCATTCGTATACATACACCTGTATACATGCCTAAGCGCCAACACAACACGCATACTCAATGCAATAGACTCGGGTATCTCCAATCATACCCAAAGTCCCAAAACCAACTGTCAATCCTTGATTATTCTCACTCCACGGAGAATGATGGTTGACAAACCAAAGCCAAATGGTGTGATTATCAACATCAACACCACGCAAACCAATTCAACGAATCTCCCAAAAGATTCAACCGGTAGGTATATCAATACCGCCTTCCTCACAAGGAAAGTGTCATGAATCCATGACCCTCCAACCTCGAACCACCGTTCGAAAACTTGGATATATTTACACCAAAATACATCTCTGAACCCAGAAATACACAACTGGTTAGAATAGTCCATCAACGCCACTATTTCCCAATCAAAACCCATATACGCCATGTATACTCATCCTAATGATGCTCTGTACTAATGCCATAGTACTCCATAATTTCGAGCATTTCCCCGGAGACGTCTCCTCAAACGTCTCACCAAAAGGTAAGAAATCCATTACTCGGTCCAACACCAGTAATGCTTACCATGGCTGATTTACAATCAATCCACGACCGATACTAGCTGTCTCCATGACAGTACAATCCAAATCTCTCCAAGAGATAAAATTCAATATATTAGTGTTATACCCAACTAACCATATCCCACAATCCCAATTGTGACCCCCGTTGCATTCCACATGCAAGGATGCTCAGGCAGAGCTAATAACGACTTGTCGACACTCACATTGGTATTCCCAACAAAATTGAGTTGTCCTAGAACAAGTCCCTTAACATAGACGCATAAACGTCCCCGTGAGCCATTCCCTGCCTCAAACCCTGATAAGACATAGAGATTACAAGAGTCTATCATAAACCTTCATCGTATCACCGTACGATTCACCGAACTCAGTTCCAGCGAGCAGTGTAATGGCTACAACAAGCACACTATATCACTGCAACAATACCTGGCTAGCAATACGCTGCCCCCATAGGCTTGTACCAAACCTATCAACATGCCAAACGTTCCGTCCTGGTATGCCATATCGTACAAACCATTAGAGTAGTTGGTCATCACCCAATATTTCTCTAAAACACCCAAGCATAATGGACATCTCGGTGTCCTTGATCAATCACGATGCAATCCTGATCCATTAGGACTTATTCCACACTCTCAGGGTGGGTGAGACCATGTCTACCACACATCACAACGACAAGCGAGTAGTTTCCTCAATGACTACTCTTACCACTAATCACTTGGCCTAAGCCATTCCAGCGAGTATACCCAAAGGCATCACTACTCGACAAATATTTACCACTATTACATGATGCGGTACACTCACCGGTACAATGCATCCAATAATCCATCGAGCAAACCTGCTCGACGTAACAATCTCGTCAACCAGTGACGTAGACATCACCTTGTGCTCACCATCGGCACTCAAACCATAAAATGACGCTACACGTCTACATAGAACTTCCGCTATGTCATCGTCATCATGTGACGGTATATGCCAACATGTGACATCCAAATAACATCATCAACTCTTGATGGTATTTGCGATACACGACATCCATAATCTCATCGTCAAACACATGACGGTATATAACAACACATGGTATTCACCATAATGCTAACAAAACAGTAATATATCATACCTCATCGCTATCAAGATAGCGGCATACCTGTATCCATCGTCCACCAACGGTACACAAGCAGCACTTATCGCTCGTAGGCGACATAATCCAGTGCTACGCACATAGTGGTATAACCCATCGCTATAGAATCAGCGGCATGATCCCCCGTCATAGAGTCAGCGGCATAAAAAATCGCTATAGATATCCGGCGATACGAACCCTCGCCAATAGATGTAGCGGAATGACCCGTCGCTATGTAATACCCGGCGGCATAAACCATCGCCAATAGAATAGCGGAATAAACCATCGCTATATAGATACCCGACTGCATGAACCATCGCCAATAAACTAGCGGAATGAAACATTGCTATATAGATACCCTGCGGCATGAACCATAGCCAATAGATGTAGCGGAATAAACCATCGCTATGAATACCCGGCGGCCTAAACCATCGTCGATAGAATAGCGGAATAAACCATCGCTATATAGATACCCGGTGGCATGAACCATCGCCAATAAACTAGCGGAATGAACCATCGCTATATAGATACCCGGCGGCATGAACCATCGCCAATAGATGTAGCGGAATAAACCATCGCTATATAGATACCCGGCGGCATAAACCATCAGCCAATAGAATAACGGAATAAACCATCGCTATATAGATACCCGACGGCATAAACTATCGCCAATAGAATAGCGGAATAAACCATCGCTATATAGATACCCGGCGGCATGTACCATCGCCAATAAAGTAGCGTCATGATATCCCTTGCTAAGAAGCGGCATATCCCTCTTCGCTACTTTGCTTCGACATACCAGCGGCATAATACCCCTCGCTTAAGCGGCAAATATCCTCCATCGCTATCATATGACAGCGGAAAGCTCATCGCTACGCCATATTAGCGGTATAATATCCCTCGCTTAAGCGGCAAATATTCTTCATCGCGGTGGAATGACAGCTGGCGCCACTACTCATCGTTTTATCATGACAGCGGAAATACCCCTCGCTTCGACATATTAGCGGCATAATATCCCTCGCAATAGTAATATGACAGCGGAATTATCCTTCGCTTCGACATATTTGCGGCAAATATTCTTCATCGCTATAATATGACAGCGGCAAGTATTCACATCGCTACGCCATGCATGCAACCGTAATGCATAATCCATGTCTCATATGACCCTGCAACCACCATGGTTAGCAACAACATATTCCAATTATGAACACAAATCATAAACGCACATAAGCAATATAGTTGTGCCACACAACACTAACTACCATCATGCATAAGTATGTGCTACCCATTCCTATCAGCAGGTTCCAGGCCCTCAACAGCCCCAAAGAGCAAATCACTGCTCTGATACCACTAATGTAAGGACCCCCTGCCCTTAACCCGTTATTAGTGTATTAATCCATACCATTAGTGCATAAAATCATACTATCATGGGGAAAAAGCCATATGCAAGTGTAACACAAATTACTATCTAGAAAATTTCTTGCATTTGATCCACATAATATTCAAATTCCCCAACCAAGATCACTTACATAGCATGCACCATTATAATACACTAACATGCTCTCAGTTCATTTAACAATTCCATATTTAATTGCATGCAAACCATGAATGAAGAGAGAAAAGCCATAGCCCATTTATACATTCCATATACACGTAAAAACGTACTCACATATGAGCACCCAATGAATAAGTTTGTATTTAATGTATACTATACTCTACCAGATATCGTTACTGGTACTTCAATCCTGGAAGCACCTCCCAAGCTCAACTCGATCTCAACTCTGGATCTATGTACTTATTCAACCAGCTCTAGTACCTCGATCCTGGAAGTACCTCTAATCAACAGCCCGAGCTCAACTCCAAAGCTGTTGCTACACCTGTATCACCTGCCCAAACAGAGACAACCCCCACACGGGGTGAGCATACAAATACCACCAATCCAATAATCATAATATTACAGTTCATACTTTACAGAATGTAAATGCCATTAATTTAAATGATACTCTCTGGATGGTATCATCCTCATCCGGGATCCCCTGTATTGTCCATGTTCTCAAAATAACCAAACCATTAAATTCTCAAAAGTCAGTTGATCATCTCATTGATCAACTAAAACCATCCATGCTATGCCAGTTCCATAATCAAATATGATTAAATCGTCAAATAGGGTACTACAGATATCACATGTATCTAGCCAATTATTCCAAATTTCTATTTCATAGCTCGCTCCACAATAGCGGCATTTTAACCCCACGCACGCTCAACAATAGCGACGTCATAACCGATGGTCGCTCAATGGCGACAACATCCCAAATCATTGCTCGCTCAATATTGGCACCGTATGGTTCCCAATGTATGTCCATTTAACGCAATTACCATCTACCATGCATATCACTATCCATTTATAGCAAGTACCATATACCATGCATTTCAACATCAATTTATTGCAAACACCACATACCATGCATTTCAATGTCAATTTATTCCAATTACCACATACCATGCATTTTACAGTTGCAACATTATAATAGGTTATGCTCGTACGTCATACGTACCTTATAATTCCGTAGTTCGAGTCCAACCTTGCATGACTCCCACGATCCGATGAGTTATGTGCTAGCATGCAAATAACTCCCAATTAAACATAGGCATGCAATCACGTTCCCAAGCACGTTCAAAATTCCAAACTTATCGTCCATTCATGACGATTTCCAAAATAAAAGCCCCCCGGTTAAGCATGCATAATACCCAAAATATACCATTTTATAAGTTTAAAAGATAGCCAAAGACTCAACCGAGAATCCCATTTTATTAAACTTTGGCTCCAACCAATCCATTTTTAAAAGTATGGCATTCCCATTGGAATGTAGACATTGCCCCAGAAATGGGCCACTTAAACCTCCATTCCAAAATCCCAACATTTTCCAAAATTTCGAAAAATAACAAAGGGAACAGGGCCGCGATCGATCGGCGCCAAGCCGCGATCGATCGCCATACCCTACTGCTCCAAAATAATCACGCCGCGATCGATCATCCGAATTCGCGATCGATCGCCAAGGACCCCACGATCGATCGCCCTCTTTTCACGATCGATCGTCGCTACTGTTCATCACCTTCTCAAATCAGCAACATGTCGCGATCGATCGCGACCTGCGGGTTTCCAAAAAATTCGAGCTTCCATGGTGTTTTTCACACCCAAACTCAAAACCAACACCCCTAACCTCCTCAACACATCCAATACACCATTTGTAACCAATAAAACACTAAAAACCCAACTTTGAATTTTTGTCAAAAACCCCCAATTTCCTTAACCAATTCAAAACTCAACCAAACTCTACAATACCACTATCAAATCGAAGACAATGGTGAGGGGAAGATTAATACCTGATTATCTTTTAGAAATCCGGCTCCCGAGCCTAGCTACCAAGGATTTTTTCCCACCAAGGGAAAAGAGGGGAAATGGGGGGAAAAGGTTGGCGTTGAGGAGGGGAGAGAAGGAGTGGAATGAATTGTGTTATCCCGTAACACCGAGTCCACTTGGTATATATAGCCCCAAAGCTCTAAAATACCAACTCTTCCACAAATACATCAAGGCTCATTAAAAATCATCTATTTTCAAAGATCATCTCTCCAACTCTAATTCCATTACCAGCCCCAGTACAAAGTACTCCGGACCCCAAATCCCACCAAAGACCAAATTCCAATGTTAACACCACGACGAGAATACAATCTCATCCCTTGGATCCAATTACTCAAAATATCGGATTTAAAACCCCCGGGAGTCTCAAAACCACAATTAATTCATAATTGCCACAAATAAAATCCTTAAAGGATCATTACCACACCGGGGTTAACACCGTTAATCCCCGGGCATCACACCCAGCCACCACCGGGGTATGCACCAAAGCCAAGCATGGAGGAGCTGCTAACCAAGTTCATATCATCGGCTGAAACGAGGATGAACAACCATGAGGCGTCGATAAAGAACTTGGAAGTCCAAGGGGGAAAGTTAGCAAAAATCCTAGCCGGACGAGCACAAGGAGCATTACCTAGTGACACTCAGACGAACCCTAGGGAGCAAGTCCATGCAATCACATTGAGTTAAAAGGCGAGGTGGAGATCAAGCAAGCAGAGGATCAAACACGCGACAAATGTAAGTCTACTAAGACCTCTACACCCATCATACCACCTGCTAAGGTAGATATCCCACTCTCATTCCCCGCTGCATATAAGAGAGTAAAGATAGATGCTAAATTTTCTAAGTTTTTAGATTTGATAAAGAATCTCCACATTGAGATACCTTTCATTGATGCTATACGGCACATGCGAATTATGCTAAGTTTTTAAGGAGATTCTGTCAAAAAAGCGAAAATTGGGAGAGCATGAGATAATAAACTTAACTGAGGACTGTCCCTCTATCATTCAAAGTGATTCACCTCCAAAGTTAAAGGATCCAGGGATTTTCACTATACCTTGCAAAATAAACTCTATATCTTTTAAGAAATCCTTATGTGATTTGGGTGCAAGTGTGAATTTAATGCATTTGTCTGTCTACTAGAAGCTGAGCTTAGGAGAGCTAAAATCGATCAATTCGTCACTGCAGATGGTGGACAAGTCTATCAAGTACCCTCAAGGGATAGTTGAGGACAAATTCACCATTTCGGTGGATTTCACTGTGTTGGACATGAAGAAGATGCTGACATCCCTTGATCCAGGCCATTCCTTGCAACTGGAAGAGCACTAATTGACGTCCAAGAAGGGAAGTTGATCCTCCGTGTAGGGGAGGATCAAGTCGTCTTTGATATGTTCAAAACTTTGAACACTGCACGCACTGAGCACCGATGTTTTAATATCAATACCATTGATACATTTTGTTGAAGCGACGCAGGTTAAGAGCAAGAGTAAGTTGGAAGTCACATCGAATGCCCATAAAAAAAGGTATCAAATTCTGTAAGGGGGACTTGGTGTTAATTAATTTAGCCAAGATGCGACTATTCGCATGGAAGTCGAACTCATCATGGGCTGGCCCTTTCAAAGTTGTCGATGTTCTACCATGCGACATTATTAATTTGAGAGATGACCAAGGTGCACTATTCACGGTGAAAGAGAAGTGGTTACGACATTACCACAAGGATGACGGAAAATCATCTCCCACTACCCATGGCGGCACTTGAGCTTTCATGGTAAAAAGTCCAGCTTGGGACTATAAATCAAGAACTTTTCTTATCCTTAGCTTTGTTTTTGGCTTGTGTTTGCTTTTATTTTTTATTTTGGCGAGACTCCATGCGTGCTGTGATCTGTCCAACACTATACCCCAGGAGCTTATGAGGAATTGGAAAACGCTCACTGACGGACGTTGTAAAAGGTAAATGCTTTGTCTGATTTTCCATGCCTATTATAATGAGGACAATGCATGAATTAAGTTTGGGGGAGTGAATTACTGTGTCATGTTTTTTCTTTGGAATTGTATCGTTCTTTGAGCACCAACAAAAAAATTTCTTGAAAATTGGTTCAATTATAGAGAAAAGAATGAATCATAGTAGTGTTCTCCATGAGGATATTAATCTCACTATGCATGTCAACTTGAGTTTTGGTAATTGTAAGACTTGTTGTGAATATCATGTTTTGAGTTAACATGTCAAAGATGAAGGATATTTTGAGCACATTTGAGTCATAATCTTGTGTATTTGGAGTAGTAATAATCTTTGTGAACTTGATGAATTGTTTTGAGCATCTTAGAGTATCTTAGAACTTATTTGATGATGACACTTTGAGGTGAAATTTTATAGTTATGAACTTGACTTGGAAATGATTTAGACGATCTTTGGATCGTTTGAGCCTTTCAAGCTTGATATATATCAATCTCTAGTGTCCCATTTTGAGCCTAATTGAAAAAGAATGGAGTATGTTCAACATACTATTAGCCCTCATTCAACAATTTTTTTTGGTAACTCATTATACCCATCTATATGAGCCTAAATTGAAAAAACAATTATCCTTACCTAAAGAGAGTATAATGAATTTCATTAGATGCACATGAATTGCTATATTATGATGAGCTATTGTTGAAATATTGATGAATGAGAAAAGAAAATAAAAGAAAAAGCCTTGAAAAAAAAATCTAATTAAGACCCAAAGTGACCAATGCTATAAAAGAAAAAGAAGAGAAGCTCAAGTTGTGCTAAAAAATTGAACTTTACATAATTATTCTATATTTTTTGTGCTTATCCTACCTTTTCTTTGAAGCCAACACCTAGGCCTAACATTACAAGCTTAAAAAGTCATTTTGATCCAAGTCTAGGGAGTAACTACATTAGTGGAGAAGTGTTTGAAAATAGAACTATATGATGCTCAACGATAATCTTACTTTTCATTGGCTAGTATGATTTGATCTATGAAATTTGCATGGAACTTGAAAATGACAATAGCACACACGCACGTTCTGATTTGGAGACATGTTGCTTGATCTAGGAGAAAACACAATTTTTTGAACTTTCTGGTTGACTCTTGTTTGTTTGTAAGTGAGATGTCTAAGCTACATGATTGACTGTGAAGTGGTTGATTTGAATCTTCAATGTTGAACTCTACTTTTTGATCTTATTTCTTGCTCGAGACGATCAAGTTTAAGTTTGGGGGAGTTGATAAGTGTGATTTTTACACTTATTTTGAAATAAGATTATGGGTGTTTTTGTAGTGATTCATGGAAGATATTACGTTTTTTTGTATATATTTGTATATATCACGAATCCAGGTTCAAATGCATAAAAGTGGAGGAAATAAGTTATAAATGATGAAAAAGGACCAAACCAAACAAACACGAAAAAGGAGGCACGAAATCGCAAATTTGTGAAATTTTAGAATTCGCGATCGATCGGCAGTTTTTTACCGATCGATCGCCGCTGACCAGAAGATTTTCGCGATCGATCGCCAGTTTCTACCAATCGATCGCCGCTTTGAGAAATTTGAAAAATAAAATCAGAAACATTTGGTGATTGATCGCCGCTTTTTCCCGATCGATCGCCAGACCCGAAAAATTTGAGATTTTGTTTCCTTGTTGGATATTTTGTGTCTTAAAATTTAAAAAACTCCTCCACCACTATATTAGTGTGATATCCCTGAAATAATCTTATGCATTATGATTTTAATGTTGATTATGAGATTTATATGGTGTTATATTTAATTATGGTTGGGGAATGTATGGATTATGCGGTGGGCATGATCTGGTTATACTTTTCAGGGTTCATGTGATGCATTGTGGGGAATGAGTAAATTTGGCATGGTGCAAATGGGATTTGATCTAGTAATCTAGAAAAGCATGTTTAAATGGTGGTTATGGTGAATTTTATTGAGTAAATGCTTTAAAATATCAAGTGTATATATTTTTAATTACATCATGCTAAATGCTTGGACATCAAATTTTAACTAAAACCCTTTACTTTCCTCTACTCCTCTCATTTTACCACCACTCATTCTTATCACTCAACCCTCCCCAAAACCCACCAAAATCGTCCAACTCTTGGAGGAGAGGAGAAGAGATTTCAAACTTTGGTTTGCTTGTATCTTGCTAAGGATTTGAACATAAAGAGTAAGGAAACCTTCTTGTTGGGTGTTTGGTGCTTGTATTCATGAGTTTGGGTTTATGGTTTTGGGGGAAAATGATTTATGTTGTTATATTTGTTGGGTATTGAGTTTTTGGTGTTGTTATTTGTGTATTATGTAGTATGTTGAGATAAATGTGGTGTTGTATTGAAGGGATGTGGTATAGGGTGGTTTGTCATGGATTTTATGTACAAAAAAATGGTGGATTTTCAGAATTGCAGGGCTCGTCGATCGATCGGGATAAACTCTCGATCGATCGCGCGCTGAGGGAGCCAAGTCTGGGCGAAGATGCTCTTCTCGATCGATCGGTGGAAATTCTCGATCGATCGACGAGGCTCGGCAATCAATCGAGAATGCCATCTCGATCGATCGAGAAGGGCAGAACTTTTGTGCATGATTTTCGTTGCCTCGCGATCGATCGAGAGAAATGGCCGATCGATCGCGAGGGCGTGAATGGGGAAAATGTTGGATTTTTGGTATTTGGTTGGGATTTTGGTGATGGACTATTATATGACTTCTAATATTGAGTAGTGCAATTGTGTAGAGCCTTCTCAGGTGGCAGCACAACGCAGGGGATAAAGTCCTGCAACATCCCATATTTTGGAAGAAAATACGTAGAGAGACGTACAGGCATCGAACGATAACATGTATTTTTACATACATATTGGATTATGCATTGTGGTTGCATATATATATATATATATATATATATATATATATATATATATATATATTGGATGCTTGGTGCATATCATGGTGAATCGTTGTTATATTCGAGTGATGATTTTAATACTTTGCCGCTGTCATTTTGAAGTGATGATAGAATACTATCCGCTGTCATATCGTAGCGATGATAGAATATTTGCCGCTAATATGTCTAAGAGATGGTAAATGCCGCTGTCATATTGAAGCGAGGGATATTAATGCCGCTGATATGTCGAAGCGATGGGTACTAATGCCGCTGTCATGTCAAAGCAAGGTGCATTAAAATACACTGTTATAACAAGACTGGGATTGGTTATTGGCATTGGTGGGCCGGATATATGTCATGACATTTATTAACTGTATTATAATCTAATGATTATGAATCTAAGTTGTGGTACAAGGACAACAAAAGGGAGCGTTTTTAAATGCATTGAATACATGAAGTGCTTTTTATTTACTGTTTATGCATTTATACATTATAATCACATTGTTGTGAATATGGTTTGTTATATGCTTATGGTTTGGCGTTGTTCCTGTAGGAGCTTTTGGCATGGAGGGCTAAGCCAGGGTTGATGCGGTGAGCTGTGTGATGAGTGCTACTGGTATAGAAGGACATGAATTCTTTTGAATAGTTTCTACACAGGGTAGAGTAAATCTATAGCCTTACATTCATTTTGTGGGAATGTAACTAATTCATTTTTGAAAATTTTGTTTTGGCACTGTAATCCTTAAGCTCAATGCATCAACATGAACCCTTATACTCTGATGAATATATGTTTAGCTCTCTTTATGTCATTAAATCCACACTTAAGGTAGTGAGGCCTTACAATTAGGTTGGTCTTGGACGAAAATAGGGACTTTTGGCTCATAATTAAATCCTACATACTCAGCCTCCACCATCTCCATCCTCCACAACCATTCATACATCACAAACCCATTGAAGGGAAGACGCATCGGAAGATACGGGACGACGGAGCAACGCAATGAGTCAACACCTCTCGTTATTTCTGTATTGCTAACTCTAGTTCTATATTTTCATTCGATTTTGATGTTTAGAATGTTGAAAAACAATTTAATGCATTGTTATTTGATGGAGATTGTTGGTTAGTTTTGTTGTCAAGACTTAGGGGATCCCATGTTTTGAACCCACAATTTTAATTAAGTTTTGATTGATTCTTACAATTCTTTGAGTTTAATTTATTGATGTTCATGCTTTCAATAGATTAATCATCCTTGATTGATTATTTATTACGATTGAATTGACCATAGGAGATTGCGATACGATATAGTAAATTAAACAGTGGATTTAGACTAAGATCAAAAAATAAAGTCAAATACGTGTGATAGCAATAGATTTACCAAAATCGAAGGCTAGAAGTTTTCATAAATCGACATGCAATATTGAGTGTTAAATAAGTGCATGATCATTGCCTTGTTGCATCTTAGTATTAGACTTGTTATAACCGGACCAAGGTATAACAAGTGCATTAGGAAAACTCGTCACCTTAGATTGTTGAATTTAATTCTTAACTAGAGGCGAATTGTGGGGGATTGCATGAGTGAACCGAAAGTCTTGATAATTGTCTCTATTAATTCTTAATCTTATTCACTATTCTTTGTTTGGGTTAATTAGTGAGTTAATTAGTCAATTTAGTTAATCATAATCACGAATATTCGTAGGCTAAATATAGTTAAACTAGTGGAGTTTGATACTTATTTCCTAGTCCTCGTGGGTTCAACACTCGTACTTTTCATATCATTATACTAAAACTTGACACCGTGCACTTGAGGTACGTAATCGCTACACTAGAAAATACTGTTTAAAATAATAGCGATCACATATTTATCATGACATTCACGATAGTTACACATCAACCTGTGACAATGATCATTGTCCACATATGACATTCATAATGATCCTACGTCAACCCATCATTCCATGTCATCCTGTGACATGATTATTCATTTATCTTAAATCTCGCATGATTATATTCACACGACATGATACGATTAATAAATCCTTAATCTCATAATATATAAACAATCATGCTTTCAAAAAAATATAAATAATAACATTAACAATATCTCTTATCGGTCAATGGTCTAACAGTATGTAACATTACGATACTGTCATAATAATATATATCAATTCAAACTGATACTCAACCACATAAATTCATCTTACCAAAAGATACATTCGATATGGTGGTATCACGACACACGCTATATCCTACAATTACCGGTTATATCTCATATCATATAACCTTAATATAGTGGCTCCATACGATCAACCGTGAGGGGCACTATCAAGTCCATTATATTCCATTATCGCATCGTTATGCGTCAAAACTCACAACATATGTCTCCATTACTCCTCATGAGTTCTTCTCATGAATTATTCAATAAGACGATCACCAATAATCATAAAATTGGTCAATGACTAATAAAAGGCAAGCCACATGTAGAGATAATAGATTATCAATCACATTTCTCTAGTGTATCAACACTAACAGACATTACAATGTCCCATACTGATTCTGTCTCAATCCCCACTCAATAGGGTCTAGAATCAGTCAAGATTGTATCATACACACGTCAGCTCTACTCTTTCCGGAGTAACGTAGCACACAAGCCACCCGTGGTATATCCATTACATATGGATATACATACGTAGCATACCGCTACTTGTGGTATATCCACCACAGCATATACGTAGCACCCAGCTATTCGTGGTATATCCACCACAACATATACGTAGCACCTAGCTACTCATGGTATATCTACCACAACACACACGTATATCACAATATCCCCTGATTAGTTCTGTATCAACCACATTTCAATATGATTCATGAACAATTACATCGTCGTCTATCAAACACACTAGTTATACTAATAATCTTAGTTTAGCAAACACACTATGACATAAGCGACTCACAGCTTAGTCGCCTCACCGCATACACCTGTTACACCTTTAGCACATATAATGCCTATCACCATTAACAACACACATATTCTCATTGCTAACACAATAGCGGTACATCGCCAACGATGGCACACATATCTCATCGCTAATACAATAGTGGTACTTCGCCAACAATGTCACACATATCTCATCGCTAACACAATAGTGGTACATCACCAACAATAGCACACATATATTATCGCTAACACAATAGCGGTACATCGCCAACAATGGCACACAAATCTCATCGCTAACACAATAACGGTACAATAATATCCATCATCGATACATGATGGTCCAATAATAATACCCATCGTTTCAATATACCAATGGTATTGTCGTGGACTCAAAAGGTGACTCACATGTATGCATCAATTTGCTCCTTTCGGACTCAAAAGGTGACTGACATCACATGCAACACTTTGCTCCCATTTGGACTCAAGAGGTGACTCACATGTATTCATCACTTGCTCCTTTCGGACTCAGGAGGTGACTCGCATCACATGCAACACTTTGCTCCTGTTTGGACTCAATAGGTGACTCACATGTATGCATCACTTTGCTCCTTTCAGACGCAAGAGGTGATTCACATCACATGCAGCACTCTGCTCCCATATCACGCTTATTTCTCAAATATCTGAGTGACAATACGAATATCATGATGACAATTCAATATCAATGCATGTGTATAATTTCACATATACCTGCATTCTCATATTCACAACATAACCATACCCAGTTATCACATCGTCCTTTGTCCCATAACGACAATATCATACTGTCACCTTCCTTGTCATTACACATCCATATTTCATTTCTCGTTTCTTGATTTCCTACAAAAATCAAACTTCTTAGCACAACACTGAATTTTATCAGTCTAGTACATCACTCGTTGTTAATTTAACGACACATTATTGCTACTACAGAAGTCAAGCAATGATATACTATTATGTAAATTACCGGCTTCCTGTACCCCTCGAACATTACCACCATTAGTGCGTATATTTATTGACATTACCGGTTATTTCTCACTATCACATTCATCGTATTCCGTACGATCCTGCAACCACAATGGTTAGCAATAACACAATTTTTTGTTCATGATCTCATATCATACTATGCACATGAATATATACAAATGTCGTGTCACGCTGGCACTCAACTGTAATCATGCGTAAATTATGTGCTATTCATTTATACCAATACATCCCTAGGCCCTCAAACAGTCCCAAAGAGCAAACCATTGCTCTGATACCACTAATGTATGACCCCAACTCCTAACCTCATCATCAGTGCATTATATCATCATAGGTATATCATAATTATCACATTAGGGAAGCTCTCCTTTCACATGCCACATACTCACAATATGAGTCTATAAAATTTTGGACATGATCTTCTCATAAATCCAGTTTCCGTTCAACATAATTCAGTTATACACTCTACATAATGCACTAATCGTATTCTCGATTCATTAATGCAATTTACTCTCAATTAAATTGCAGGCAACACTCAAATGGAAAGAGAACAATTAAAATACTTATACAACCCATATACACATCACGGTGCTCACAGACGAGTATTGACAAATAATTGTGTATCTACTTGTATAAGATACATACTATATATCAATAATGGTACCTCGCTCCCAGGAGCATCATTGTTCCATGGCTCGAACTCATTTCCCGAGCCAATGACGTACCTGCTTACTTGTTCCAACAGAACAGCCCCCACGTGGGTGAGCATACCAATAACATAATCACAATATCAACACATACACAATTACTGGTTTACAGAACACAATACTGTAAAATAAAGGAATACTCCCTGAGTACACAATGCCCATAAGCAATCTCCTGCACTGTTCCTGTTCTCACAATACCGTATCATCAATCCATAATTGATAATCACAATTGTCAATCCCATAATCGACAATAATCTATAATCAACAATAAGTTAAATCATTATAACAATGATTTATTTACATCACATACATTTCAATTACCAATTTACACTTTAAATCTCATGATATCACCTCACTCGCTCACTAGCAGCAGCATCATAAATCATTGCACGCTCAATAGCGGCATCACCATAACCATCGCACGCTCAATAGCGACAACATTATAATCAACAACGCGCTCAATAGTGTCACCACAAGAAATCTCGACACCATTCATTCGTGCTCCCAATACTAACCAACTCATTACTCAACATCTCAAAACTAGTACATCTCTGCGTACTAATTCAAACACCACAAGAATATATTATTCATTACACATAACAATAATATATTTACATATGCTCGTACGTCACAAGTACCTTATGGCCGACGACATGCTTTAGACATTCTCGACATTAGGAGGCTCGTACAGTATCTATATCGAATATCAATTCAATATTTATCATTAATAATTCCCAACAACATCATTATTCATTTAACATATACGTCATGCCTCCTATCATAATCAATTACAATTTACTGTACCCGGTACACGATTCAAATCATCCCATTTTATCATTTATTAACTTGAGTTATCATCTAACTCAAACATGCAATACATTTCTTGCTAAGGTTCAATACTTGCAACCTTATCTCATAGTTAATAAAACTTGCCAAAAGTCATAAGCATCGTCAAACGTCGATTATACAAGCTCATATCTCAAAATGCCCAAAAAAATATAAATCTTCACAATTTTCATGACATAGATCGATCTCTATCATTATAACGATCGATCTCTGGCGACAGAAACAAATTTGCCAAAATTTTGCTTTCAGAGATCGATCTCTACATTACCAGCGATCGATCTCTGACACTATTCAGCAACACAAATTTTTACCCACTTCAAGCGATCGATCGATCCTTTTCCAGGGACCGATCGTCAAGCCCAGTTTCAGCGAGAAAACACCATTTTCAAACATACAACCCATCCAATACTCACAACACCTCATTATTCTTTCAATACTTCATCAATACACACTAAAACACCTTAAATCTTCATTTTATTAACATCAAACAACTCCAAATCAAACCCCCAAATATTAACCAAAAACCAAAGCACATAATATCATTTCAAATCAAAACACCATTAAAATCGAGACTAAGGTATGAATTAGCTTTACCCAAGCTCACTTGATCCTCATATCAAGAATCAAATCAATTCCAAGCCTTGGTTCCACACCAAATTGCAAGAACAATGAAGAGGAATAGAAGGGGATTTTAGTGTGTATTTTTGGTGAAATGTGTGAAGAAGAGTTGGGGTTATTGTTTTCATTTTTGCAATTACGTCATCCAACTTTTATTCACCTCTAATATCACCACAAATTCTTAATTCAAACAATCAATGTCTAAGGAATTTTAAACAAGTCATCTTAAACATTATCTAACAAAAATCAACTTCACAATTTAATTTCTTTCAACATAATACTCAATCTCATATTAATTCACAAAATCCAATTACACTCGGTTTATCTCAAAGCTGAGCCCCATCAAATCCCGTAATTCTCTCATAATGACCATAACTAAATCAATACTGAACACGATTCATTTTCGGGCATCACAGTCTAACACATCAACCAAAAAAGTCGAAAAGCATACACCAAAAGAGTGAGAAAAAGAGAAACTTAATTGTTGGATCGAGCTGAAATTTGATCAGCATGTTCACAACGGATTAACTAAATTGTCAATTATGGAGATCATTTGTTTGTGGTTGTTTGGATCGGTTTCTGAATGTTGAATAGAAACTGTCGTGTTCTCGAGCCAATTTGGAGTAGTCTGATTACATAGGCCATTGACAGAAATTGAGCTTGACAGTATTTTTAGAACATTTTGGGGTATGTTTTGAATGTTGAAGATTGAATTTTGATTTCTTTACCGATGATAACACAATGTGGTTTAGAGGCCTTTAGGTTAGATACTTCTAATTCTATTGTTATTTTAAGATTGTGATATCTTAATAGCGATTGTTGATTGTGTATTGCTTGGTATTTGTTGTGAACAGTTTGTAATTCATTATTCATTATAATGGAGATTATTTTGGTGGATTACGGTCCCTTGATTTTTACTTCTCGTGTCGTTTATACTCGATTTGATTATGTTTACAGGAATTTTAGTTCCTCTATTTTATATTATTTCCTGCTAGTTTCACACAAGAGGGAGATCATTATTATTTTCACCGTGTTATTGCTCTGTGTGTTTATCCCAATAGCATGCCCCATGGGCCGATGTGACCCGTTTCATTTTTAAATTTTTTATATTATATATTATAATATATATTTAAAATATAATTTTTTTGAATAAAATGGGTGGTGTTGGCAAGCGCCAAAACCAACGGCCCAACACGATCGTTATGTATTGACCATGTCTAGCATGACACGGGACGTGTTAGGCCCGTCATGACGGCCCTTTTTGCCATCTCTCGTTATGAACAAATCTTAATTTACGGATTATAATCTAGCGACCAAAGTTATTACGTATTCTAGTATAATTACAATTAATTACAAGTATTAATTGTTTAATCCTTAATCTTTGGTTTCAAAGTTAAAATGATAAACCTTGTATTAGCCAACAATATGATTATTTTCACTTCTTGGCTTCTTACGACCATCTAATCTTACTGTAAGTATTGAAAATATATCATATAATTTAAATTATATACTGAATAGTATGTGAATTTCATGTACAGTGGATATAATTAACCAAGAATGTTTATATAATCGATGAATCCATGCACTTAATTGTTTCTTGCGTCTCTGGTAATGACACCGAGATCGGAATGAAGAAAGATAAAGGAGTAGTTATAGCAAGTCCAAGCAGGGAGAATCATCGGCAAGAGGAAGGAGAAGATTTGGAGCATTTGAAAGAAATTGAACCGTCTGAAGTTCTACCATTCTCCACACGCAACGCGTCTTCAAAATATGATTTTGTTAAGGTTTGTATTTTGATCAAATGTGTATTCCCCCGTTAAAAACGATTTTTTTGTTTTTTTTAGTGAAATTCAATTCATCGATGTTTTCTAGGTTAAGGTGTGGTTGGGTGATAATGCCGATCACTATTACGTGCTCTCTCGATTTTTGCTTAGCAGAATGTTGACTGTTACGAAGGTATTGTGCAGTCATCAGAATTCCTTCTTTCTGCGTTTCATTTTTTTGGTTCCTAATATTGGTTTTTTTGTATTTCTACAGTTATTTTTGCTGATTTTTGTCACTGTTTTGTCCTGATACAGATTCCAAATCATGTGGCTATTAAAATTGCTCTCGATCTAAAAAAGCTGCTTATAGACAACAGCCTTCTTGACGTGTATGCTCAAGCTGCTATCATTTTATCTGATATTCTTGCTTCTCTTACTATTGCTAGAGTTTGTGAGGAATATTTGCTGTTAACTGTTTTACTTCATTGATTTTGCAGCTCACAGTCGGACCTGGAAGCTAATTTATTTAAGGTACCCTGTTTTTTTTGGATGTTTGGCTTTTTATGTGGGAATGAAAAATTGTAAAATGCATTAAAGACCTTTATGTTAGGACAAACTACAATTTCCATTGGTAGTGAAGTGTTTTTTTTGTTATAATCTTTTGCATTGGTTTGGATGTTGAAGGTGTGCGTATTTTCTCAGTAACAAAGTGTCAGCAGCTGTTGACCCTTGTTAAGAATTCCATGTTAATGTGGCTGACGTGTTTACTAAGACCAAAAATATTCAATGTCTGGTCGGAGTGTGCTCGTGCTCTATTGCCCTTGTCCTAGAATCTCTGTCGTGTCTATAATTTGTAATGTGTTACGATTCATCTACAGAAACTGTTGTGCAGTTGGATGCTGCTTGAGTATTTTTTCCTTCAAGCTGTGCTTTATTTTTTTTACATCAGGCAAGTGTAGTGGTTGCAATTTAGTTTGGGAAATAATATGATCACAAAGGCCCCTTTTTGATAATTGTTCCACCTTCTGTATGATGAATGATTAAAAAATGTACCCTTCAGGCTCATAAAGATCTAGCCTGTGGTACCGCTAGGAATAGCTTAGCTGCAAGCCGGTTTTACTTTTTCCCCATCTTTTTCCCACCTCTTATCATTTATTTATGTTTGATGAAGAAATTTTCCTATTTTCTTCGCAACCTGTAGCTTATGGAGCGTCGAGGCTATGGGGAAGAGTACATAAACAGATATAAAATGATGACAAGGTAAGTCTTTGTCTGATTGTGATCCATACATTGATATGACACTCTTTATCAAGAAATCAAGGAAAATGAGGAAGAAGCCAACACTTGAAAAGCTCAAATATCAAACGTGGAATGGATGGATTATTGTTATGCTGGATTCTCTTTCTGTTTGCAACAGAAAGATGAGAGAGGAATTCTGTTAGTCTAGCACATGATTGGGTGCTGAATTCGTGTTGTATATTTGATTTCATATAGCATTATTTTCATAGATTTTATTCTTCATTCTTGTATAAATAGTTGAACATCTTGATGTAATTAGTTGTGAGATTGATCAGTTTTAATACACAGAAAATTCCCCAAAAGATGTTATCTGTTTTTCGTCATTTACACTCTTTCCATTTCATCAATGGAGATCAGCTCATCATATGGAGATCAGAGCTTAACTAAGTGACGAGTTGATCTTCATCTTTCTCTTCATTTCTTTATTCACCTTCAATGGCTTCCGCAGCAACAGACGACTCTTCTTCATCCCATACTCGGACTTACAATACTCCCACAGAGGACCCAAGTAAACCTTTCTATCTTCATCCCACTGATACTACTAATACAGTGATCATTTCACCCCCCCTTTCTGGACCAAATTACATCACTTGGCATCGTTCATTCACTCTTGCCGTCTCCATCAAAAATAAACTTCGGTTTTCTTGATGGAAGTATTGCTACTCCAGCTATTATTGATTCTTTATACATTCCCTGGGTTCGTTGCAACAATCTTTTGCTTTCATGGATTTTAAACTCAGTCTCGAAAGAGATCGCCTCAAATGTTCTATATATTAATTCTGCCAAGGAAGTTTGGGACAAGCTTAAAATCCGTTTTTCTCACCCTGATAACATACACATTTTTCAACTCCAGCAACAACTCCATTGCTTTGTCCAAAGTTCCTTCTCTATCAATGATTATTGAACTCGCCTCACTGCTCTATGGGAGGAACTTTGCACCTATAGGCCTCTCCCTTGCTGCACTTGTGGTCAATGCACTTGTGATGCCCTCAAATCCATGGGAACCATACAAACATCAGATTATGTTTTCAAATTTTAATGGGTTTGAATGACTCATATGAAGGAATTAAGGGTCAAATTCTGTTAATGAGTCCCACTCCATCCTTAGATCAGACCTTTGCTATGGTGTTACAAGAGGAGAGGCAACGCCAACTAATACTCACATTCTCACCTGCTATCGAGTCATCGGCTCTGGCTGCTGTCCAACGTAGTTCATCTACAAAGAAAGAAATCATTTGTGACAACTGTGGCAAACCATGGCATACCCGTGAAAACTGTTATAGAATCATTGGTTTTCCACCAAATTTTAAGTTTACAAAATCTAAGGCTGGCTCCTCTGGATCTAACAAATTTAAACAAACTCCTTTAGCCAATAATGTTGTTTTACAGGAACCACAGTCTCTGAAGAATGATGATCCAATGCCTCTCACTACAGATCAACTTCAGCAGATCCTGGCCCTTCTCAAAGTTGCACCTGTATCGCAGATTCATAGCACCACCCATCAACCTTCTCCCTCCACAACCTTACCACTCACTTCTCATCACTCAAACTCGGCAGGTATCCCATCCTCTATTTTCTCTGATTTTTCACATTGTGCTTCACCACACACACCTCCCTGGATCATCGATACAGGGGCCACAGACCACATGATCTGTTCCCCTGGTCTATTTTCCTTCCAAATTCCAATACACAATATTTTTGTCACTCTTCCCAATGGCTCTAAGATTCAAGCCACACATAAGGGTACTGTCATATTGTCCAATCATCTCACACTTCATAATGTACTCCGTGTGCCTTCATTTTCTTTTAATCTCATCTCTGTTAGCCAATTAACACAAGATCCTTCTCTTTGCCTCATTTTTATGAAACATCTTGGCTATATACAGGACCTATCTTCCGGGATGACGGTTGGACTAGCTGAATCTCATAATGGGCTATATCACTTCACATTTCCTCCAAAGGCTCCCACTACCAACCTTCTCTCTGACATGTCTCCACTCACTTCTCAAGTCAATCAAGCCATGCAACAAGATTTCAACCTTTGGCATTTTAGATTAGGTCATTTATCACATCAACGATTGAAGCTTCTTCAATCATCAGTCCAGAATATTTCTTTTACTGAGTTTTTTACTTCATTGCGATATATGTCAGAAAGCAAAACAGAAAAGAAATTCATTTTCTCCTTATACTACTACTTCATCTTCTGCTTTTGTTTTAATTTCACTGTGACATTTGGGGCCCATATTCTCAAACTTACTCAATGACATCAATATTTTCTCACTATTGTTGATGACTTTAGTCGAGTAACTTGGGTATTTTTAATGAAATTTAAATCAGAGGCTCGGATCATTTTGCAAAATTTTGTGGCCATGATTCGAACTCAATTCACTATCCATATCAAACAAATTCGTACTGACAATGGTCTCGAATTTAACATGCCGGACTTCTTTCATACTCATGGTATTTTGCATCAAAAATCTTGTGTTTACACTCCACAACAAAACGGAGTCGTAGAACGCAAACATCAATATATACTTAATGTTGCCCGAGCACTTCTATTTCAAGCGTCAAGGCCTATAAAATTTTGGGGGGACGCTGTTTTAACTGCTACTTAATCAATAGGATACCAACTCCATTTTTGGGTAACAAAACTCCTTTTGAAGTTCTCCATGGTACACTGCCATCATACTCCCATCTCCGTGTTTTTGGCTCTCTCTGCTACATTTCAACTCTAAAACATCAACGTACAAAATTGGATCCTCGGGCTCATAAATGTGTTTTCCTTGGCTATCCAGCTTAGTTTTAAAGGGTACAAAGTATATAATCTAGAAACCCATGATACCACCATTTCCAGAGATATTGTATTTTTCGAAGATATTTTCCCGTTTGCCCAACTTCAAAACACAGATGATCCTGATCCAGTGCCACTCATCTCACTCCCTCCACCTTTACCCGATTGTGATATTCCATTTCAAACCTTTCCTTCCTTACCAGTAACAAACTCTGACTCTCCACTCTCATCTCCTATCCCTGATATTTCATCTTCCTCTTCATCATCACCTATTCATCATGAATCACCTACTGATATTAATCTTTCTTCACCAATACCTCAACCACGACATACCACTATTCAAGACACACTCCATCATACCTTCAGGACTATCACTGCAACCTGCTCAACGCCCCAAAACATTCACTTTCCTCCACTTCTCATCCTCTTCATCAATACTTATCATATGCTCGTCTTTCCTCTTCTCACACAACCTATGCACTGGCCTTATCCACTCACCACGAACCTTCATGCTATGAAGAAGCTATTCAGTCTCAACATTGGAGCCATTATCTCAGAACTTGATGCTTTAGAAACAAACAAAACTTGGTCCATCACTACCTTACCACCTGGTAAAAGGGCTATTGGCTGCCGATTTGTTTTCAAAATCAAACTCCGATCCGATGGTTCTATCGATAAGCACAAAGCACGCCTTGTTGCTAAAGGATACACACAAAGAGAGGGTTTTGATTATCAAGAAACATTTAGCCCAGTGGCTAAGATTTAGCACTGTTCGAATGTTATTAGCTATGACTTCGATCCGGGGATGGCATCTTCATCAGTTAGATATTCATAATGCTTTTCTTCATGGTGTACTAGATGAAGAAATATACATGTCTCTCCCACCAGGATTCCAGCCCAAGGAGGAGTATCAAGATGGTTCGAATCTTGTATGCAAATTACACAAATCTCTCTACGGATTAAAGCAAGCCTCACGCCAATGGAATTCAAAATTCACTGCATCTCTTTTGACCGTGGGTTTCCAGCAATCTAAATCGAATTATTCATTGTTTACCAGACACAATGAATCAGGTTTCATAATTCTCTTAGTCTACGTGGATGATATATTGATTGCATGTGATAACCTTGAGCTTGTTACCTCCGTCAAACAATTCTTGCATAGTCAATTCAAGGTAAGGGATTTAGGAGAATTCAAATACTTTCTTGGTCTGGAAGTAGCAAGGTCATCCAAAGGAATCCATGTTTGTCAAAGGAAATACATTTTGGAAATACTCGAAGATGCTGGGATGCTTGGCTGCAAACCTGCCATGACACCCATGGAACAGAATCACAAACTTTCGAGTTTATCAACAGAATACTTAACTGATGCTTCTTGCTATAGGAGATTGATTGGAAGATTGATCTATCTTTCAATCACAAGACCCGATATTACATACGCTGTCAATGTTTTAAGCCAGTTTATGAGCAAACCAAGCAAGTAACACTTGTTAGCTGCACATAGGATTCTCAAGCATTTAAAAGGATCTATTGGACAAGGTTTGTTCTATTCATCAGAATCATCACTACAGCTTAAAGGTTTTAGTGATTCAGACTGGGCAGCTTGCCCCGATACTAGAAGATCAATCACAGGATTCTGTATATTTCTTGGAAACTCCTTAATCAGTTGGAGATCAAAGAAACAAAGCACAATTTCAAGATCTTCCGCAGAAGCAGAATACAGGGCCCTAGCACATACAACTTCGGAAATGGTTTGGTTACAAAAGATAATAAAAGATTTTGGTGCACATATGGAACAACCTATGTCATTGTTTTGTGATAATCAATCAGCTATTCACCTGACCAAGAATCCAATGTTTCACGAAAGAACCAAGCATATAGAGTTGGATTGTCATTTTGTTAGAGAAAATGTGTTATCTGGAATAATCAAAACTACTTATGTTCCTTCTCAACATCAATTGGCCGACATATTCACCAAAGCCTTATCAAGTCAAAGGTGCACATTCTTACTGTCCAAGATGGGTATTTTAAACATATATACCCATCTTGAGGATGAGTATCAAGAAATCAAGGAAAATGAGGAAGAAGCCAACACTTGAAAAGCTCAAATATCAAACGTGGAATGGATGTGTTGATAAACTGATAAGATCTAGGAGTATTTGAATTTAATCTGATAAGATTTGTTGTTATTTAAATTAGTAGGATAAGAGATTTAGATTGATTAAGTTTCCTATTTATAGGACTATCATTTGTAACAATTGTTTTTAATTCAGAATAATAAAAATAAAAAAAGGAGAAGAACGTGATTTACGTACCTTCCAAATCCCGTCTCCTGTGCTGCAGGTAAATTCACGTTACTTTCTTCCACATGGTATCAGACCACGGGCTCTTCCGATCCTGATTCTGCGCTTCAACCATGGCCGACGCAAATTCTGATTCATCTTCGTCCACAACAACAGCCTTCGCCGCTGGAGGTTCTGGATCGTCGCAGATTCAATCAACCGGAATGAGTATGATCGATAATTCCTTCCAGATCTTGGTCCATAAATTCAACGGAAAAAATTACCTTGAATGGGCACAATCAATGCGCCTGATCATCGATGGGAAAGGAAAAATGGGATACCTCAACGGTACTGTCACAGCACCAGCCATTGATGATGCCAAATACGTCCAGTGGCATTCAGAAAACTCTTTAGTCATGGCATGGTTGCTGAATTCAATGGATCCGGTGCTTGGCAAGCCCTTTCTCTTTTTACCGACTGCACGCGATATTTGGGAAGCCATTCGAGAGACATACTCTGATTTGGAGAATTACTCTCAGTTATATGAATTGACAACTCGCATGTGGCAGATTCATCAAGGGGCTAGGGATGTTACTTCTTATTACAATGAGTTAATGATCATATGGCAGGAATTGGATCTCCTTGATGCTGATGAATGGGAAAATTCAAAGGATAGTTCTCGTTACAAGAAGAAACTTGATTGTAGCCGAGTATTTGTGTTCCTTGCTGGATTAAACAGAGACTTGGATGAGGTTCGTGGCAGAATTCTAGGGCGCAAACCTCTGCCTACCATACGCGAGGTGTTCTCAGAAATTCGTCGTGAAGAATCTCGTCGGTTGGTCATGATGCCACGAGATTCTTCCATAGTTAGTGAAAGTTCTGCCATGGTGACCAGGGATAAAGGTTCAGATTCTTCTCGGCGGGATGCAAAACGCCCTTGGTGTGAAAAGTGTAAGAAACCTTGGCATACCATTGACACATGCGGGGAGATTCATGGTCGCCCCTACACATCAAGAAAAAATCAGCATTTGGAAGTAAACAGGGTGTGGGTGGTCATGCTTTTCAATCGAGTGCTTCCGACTCGGGACAACTTCCATCTCCTTCTGAATCACTTCCATTCACAAAAGATCAAATGGAGCAACTGTACAAACTGTTTGACACTCGTTTGGGCAAACAAAGTCAACCCCCTTCTTGTTCCTTGGCCCAAGCAGGTATTTCTACTGCCACTATTGTTGATTCCCTTCCTAATGACTCCTGGATTTTGGATTCAGGTGCCACAGACCATATGACAGGATCGTCGAATCTTTTTTCATCCTATATCCCGTGTGCGGGGAATAGAAAGGTTAAAATTGCTGATGGATCTCTTGCCTCCGTTGCGGGAAAGGGATCTATCTTGGTTTCTCCTACTTGCCCCCTTTCTAATGTTTTACATGTTCCGCTGCTTTCCTATAATCTTCTATCAATTATCCAACTTACTCGGGATCTTAATTGTCGTGTTATTTTCTCCTCTTCTCATTGTGCGTTTCAGGATTTAGCATCGGGGACGATGATTGGCAATGCTAGGCAAGACGGTGGTCTCTATCTTCTCAATGCTCGCTCATCTCCTTGGTTACGTTGATATAAATTATGTCTCAATTCTGTTTCTTCATCTCATGTTAGTGATAGTCTGTTATGGCAATCGTCGGTTAGGTCACCCCCAGTTTTGCATATTTAAAAAGATTGTTTCCCAAGTTTTTATCAATAAAGTTATTCTTCGCTTAATTGTGAATCTTGTGAATTGGCAAATATCATCGCTCTATTTTTTCCGTCTCATCCATATAAAAAATCTGCCCCTTTCACTCTTATTCATAGTGATGTTTGGGGCCCTTGCAAGATTAAAACCTTTTCTGAAAAACGTTGGTTTATCACTTTTCTCGATGATCATTCTCGTATGACTTGGGTATTTCTTCTCAAAAATAAATCTGATGTTGCTGCTATTTTTCAAAAAATTTTAAAATGGTACAAACTCAGTTTCACACGAGTATTAAAATATTTCGCAGTGATAATGGAAAAGAATATTTTAATCATCTATTAGGGGATTTTTTTCTTCTTCATGGCATTATCCATCAAAGTTCATGTCCCCATACCCCTCAACAAAATGGAGTTGCTGAACGAAAAAATAAACATCTTCTTGAAGTGGCTCGGGCTATTAGTTTTCATACTAAGTTCCGAATTATCTATGGGGTGATGCTATTTTGACAGCAACTTATTTAATTAATCGTTTACCCTCACGTATTTTGAACTTTGACACTCCCTTAAAAAAATTTTCAAAATTATTTCCTAATTCACAGCTCATCACTGATATACCTCTTAAAATCTTTGGGAGTACGACGTTTGTTCATAATCATGATCCCAACATCTCCAGACTCGAACATAGAGCTATTAAGTGTATTTTTGTTGGTTATCCTGCAAACCAATGAGGCTACAAATGTTTTGATCCTATTTCAAAAAAATATTTTACCTCTATGGATGTCACTTTCTTCGAAGGGCAGTCGTATTATACCTCTCATCTTCAGGGGGAGACATGTACTGCTAACGAAGATGATTTTTTAACCAAATTAAACTTTAACATTGAATTTGGAGAAAATGAACAAACTAACTACACTATGCATGATCATAATCCAACTAGCATAGGAGAGGTAGAAGGGAGACATGATATTGTTTATACCAGGAGAAGAGAAGCAAAGAGAGGGGGAGACACTGCTAAACCACATAGCCATGAATCAACACCGATGCCTAACTCTGAAACACAAATCAATCCATCAAACTCGACTACTCCAGGTAATTCCAACAATATTGACCTCCCATTGCTTTAAGAAAAGAAAAGAGAATATGCACCAAACATCCGCTCTCAAACTTCGTGTCTTATAAAAAGTTGTCACCTTCCTATTTCACATTTATCTCTCAAATAGATACCATTAGTATCCCTAACAGTGTACAAGAAGCTCTTGAGATACCTGAGTGGAAAGAAGCAATTCATGAGGAGATGACAGCCCTAGAGAAGAATGCAACTTGGGAGAAAACTGACTTACCCAATGGAAAGTCACTTGTTGGATGTAAGTGGGTCTTCACTATAAAATATAACTCTGATGGGTCCATTGAAAGATACAAGGCGAGGTTGGTTGCCAAAGGGTTCACCCAAACATATGGAGTTGACTACAATGAAACCTTTCCCCCGGTTGCCAAACTTAATACAGTACGTGTAATTCTCTCCATTGCAGCTAATCTGGATTGGCCTCTGAACCAACTAGATGTAAAGAATGCATTCTTGAATGGAGAATTGGAGGAAGAAATATATATGGATACTCCACCTGGTTTTGATCAGGAATTTGGATCAAAGTTTGTAGGTTGAAAAAGTCACTTTATGGACTAAAACAATCTCCAAGAGTATGGTTTGAGAGATTCACAAAATTTGTAAAACACCAGGGCTATTGTCAAGGACAATCTGATCACACATTATTCATAAAAAGGTCCAATGAGAATAAAATCTCTATATTAATTGTCTATGTTGATGACATTATTTTAACAGGTGATGACATAGAAGAGATAAACAGGTTGAAGAAAAGCCTGGCAGATGAGTTTGAGATGAAAGACTTGGGACATTTGAAATACTTTCTTGGAATGGAGATTGCAAGATCAAAAAAGGGAATCATGGACAATCTGATCACACATTATTCACAAAAAGGTCCAATGAGAATAAAATCTCTATATTAATTGTCTATGTTGATGACATTATTTTAACAGGTGATGACATAGAAGAGATAAACAGATTGAAGAAAAGCCTGGCAGATGAGTTTGAGATGAAAGACTTGGGACATTTGAAATACTTTCTTGGAATGGAGATTGCAAAGATCAAAAAAGGGAATCATGGTGTCTCAACGGAAGTATATCTTGGATCTTCTGAAAGAAACTGGGATGAGTGGTTGCAAACCTTCAGAGACTCCTATAGAGACAAATGCTAAACTAGGAGACATAAAAGAATGGAGTCCAGTTGATACAGGAAGATATCAAAGATTAGTTGGGAAACTAATCTATCTCTCACACACTCGACCTGACATCACCTTCGCTGTAAGCATGGTGAGCCAGTTTATGCACTCACCCTTTGCAAAGAGCATCTTGAAGCTGTATATCGAATTCTGAGATATCTAAAGGGAAACTCCAGGGAGAGGTCTTTTCTTCGAAAAAATGAGAAAAGAGAAATATAAGTATACAGTGATGCAGACTGGGCAGAGGAAGCACTGACCGAAGATCCACATCAGGGTATTGCACATTCTTATGGGGTAACTTGGCTACTTGGAGAAGTAAAAAACAAGGCGTAGTGGCTCGGAGCAGTGCAGAAGCAGATTATAGATCTATGGCTCAAGGAGTGTGTGAAGTATTGTGGCTAAAACGGGTTATGGAAGAATTGAACAGGGAATGAATTTTCCCCTAAAACTAACTGTGATAATAAGGCAGCTATCAGCATTGTCCATAACCCGGTTTTGCATGAGAGGACGAAACACATTGAAGTTGACAATCACTTCATTAAAGAGAACTTGAAGATGGAGTGCTATGCATTCCATTTGTTCCCTAGCTCATGCAGGTTGCCGATATCCTAACTAAGGGATTGTCCAAGACAAAACTTCGAAGAACAAGTCAGCAAGTTGGGGATGATAAATATCTACTTACCAACTTGAGGGGAGTGTTGATAAACTGATAAGATCTAGGAGTATTGAATTTATATCTGATAAGATTTGTTGTTATTTAAATTAGTAGGATAAAAGATTTAGATTGATTAAGTTTCCTAATTATAGGACTATCATTTGTAACAATTGTTTTTAATTCAGAATAATAAAATAAAAAAAGGAGAAGAACGTGATTTACGTACCTGCCAAATCCCGTCTCCTGTGCTACAATAAATTCACGTTACTTTTCTTCCACAGGATGGATTATTGTTATGCTGGATTCCCTTTCTGTTTGTAACAGAAAGATGGAGAGAGGAATTCTGTTAGTACTAGCCACATGATTGGGTGCTGATTCGTGTTGTATATTTGATTTCATATAGCATTATTTCATAGATTTTATTCTTCATTCTTGTTATAAATAGTTGAACATCTTGATGTATTAGTGTGTGAGATTGATCAGTTTTTAATACACAGAAAATTCCCCAAAAGATGTATCTGTTTTCCGTCATTTACACTCTTTCCATTTCAATCAATGGAAGATCAGCTCATCATATCATGTTTCTAACACTCTTTTATTCTATTTTTTGAAAGGATCAGATCCCGCGTTACATTCCAGATTACTGAATCGATTAGAAAAAAATGAATAGTTGAAACTTTTTTTTTTCATGCTTCTCTTTATTTTGCCTTTATCTTTAGATTTCCCATCAAAGGGTACCCCTGGTCATTCTTGTGTGTGGCACCGCATGCGTAGGAAGTCTACCATTGCCACTCAACTTGCCCAAAGGCTGAACTTGCCAAATGTTTTGCAGGTGATTTCTCTTCTGTCTTATGTAGCAAAGTTTGCTTGCATCTTTCTTGGAAAGTTGTCCCAGCACTTCATGATTTAAATTTTATCTGTTGTTGTACTGATTTTACTGTATTTTTTAATGGCACAGACAGACATGGTGTATGAGTTACTTCGCACAGCAACCGAGTAGGTGACTGTTTACAACTGATTTTTGTTTAACACTGTTTGACAATTAATATTCAAATTGCATCCAACTGATTTTATGATTATGTTTTGACTTGTTCTTCCTTAAATGAATGTTGAATCTTCTCTCTTTAGGTGATTAAATGTATTTTGTGGAAAATCAACAAGAGCTGGTTCAACTTAAGCGACTAAGTTCTATCGATTTGAAACTGTGGATTGTGTTTATGATGCACTATTTATGACATGCATATTCATCAAGCATTCCGTTAAATAACGATAAGTCTAGTCTTGATGAATGAGTTCGTATGATTCTTTGTTTCACATGCGATTGAACCTCATTTAAAGGTTTATTTTTATATCCCGTTGGAGAAATAGTGGTTTCTTGTATCCTCTTTCCCTTTAAATTTATTTTCATCGGGAATCTCTCTATTCATGATATTGCCAAATATTAAATTGTTGAGAAATCTTGTGCTATGTTGCATAATGCTAAATCATCAGCTAGTCTATAAATTTATCTCAGTGCACCATTGATGTCTTCCCCTGCATGGACACGAGAGTTCAGCTCATCTGAGGAATTAATAACTGAATTTTGTAGAGAATGCCGGATAGTTCGTAAAGGTACGGCAACAGCTGTCCATATGTTACTCTCAAGAATTTCAGGGAGTGTGACGGATATATTAATTGGTATTCCCTGTAGGTTTGGCTGGTGATTTGAAGAAAGCAATGAAGGATGGAAAGCCAATCATAATCGAGGTATGATTCTTCACAAGATACTACTCTGCTGGCTTTGTTTACTTGGTTTTTATGTTTGTGGTCGGTGCTAATTGCACTCCATATTGTTAAGGAAGCAGCGATGGTCTATTGTCATAACCCATGCAAATGACATGAGGTAGAGTACAATTAATACGCATGCTGTATGGTCCAAATGTCCTTTAATGCATACCAAACATAAAGAGAAGCATAGTTACTGTGGTGGAAGAACTTTTGATAAATTTAGAACTGAGGCTGGACAGGCCAACCCTGAAGCAAGCAAGCAGCCTAAATAACTGCTTTGGGTGGAGAAAATTTTCAATTGTTTTGGCCTGTTTCTTCTCGGATCTTTAAATTTGTTTATTCTTTGTTAAGAAAAATAACATATATCTGAAAGAAATGGGAAAGGTACTTGCACTTTTGAAAGATTCAGTTCTGGGAAAAGGAAGCTGTAGAAGCCATCATCAGAGTGACAAACAATATTATTTTGTTAATAGAAATCAATGTAGAGGGTGAAAAATGAAACATAATTACTATGAAGAAGAAAAATGGGAATATGCTCCATCCTCAAATGGAAGATAGTTATCAAGTTGTTCAGCCATTATATGTCGATCACTAGGTGAAGAAAGAAAGGTGGTGGAAATGAATGGCATGGATGTATATTCCAGTGGAATCGAACATATAATTTCTGTGCTGATGCTGATATGTTTCAGTTGTTCATAACAATGGCAGGGAATACATTTGGATCCTAGCATATACTTAATGGATGATGAAAATAAATCACCGTCTCCAGTAATAGGGAAAGAGAAGGTTTCAGAAAATAATAAAAGCGGAATCCCAGCTCAGAATAATTTTAGCGATCCATGTGGTAGTCTATCCGATACGACTTCCTGTCCACAGGTCGCTTGCTCAGGGGAAACAGAATCTTCTGTGGATATGGTTTCAGGTGATCTAAAATACGTGGACATAAGTGGTAGTCCCAGTGACGAAGGTGAAAACTCTCATTCTTTCCTGCACCTCTGTATTCAGTATTACTGAATTAGGGCTATCTTGTATTACATTTCTTCTTTTAAAATTTCTCTTGACAAGATTAGAATTTTGCATAACTTGTACCTAGTCACTCAGGTGGAACTGTGAAAGAATCTAATGCAATTGAAGCTCCTGCTGTCAAAAAAGACAAGGCTGGTGTTGAACCTATCATTATCCCCATAGTTCTGAAGATGGCTGAATTTGATCATAAGGTCTGTTGACATAGCTTCTACATTTTAAGTGTTGAAGCCCAAGTCCTTTTAAGCTCAAACGGTTACCTCACCTCAATCGCTGTTTGCTCAACAATCTCTAGGTCATAAACCCTTGACTAGTTGAGATGTACCCCATGTGTAGGCTCATCTATGAGTGTAAAAATTAGATATTTGTGGGAGATATTAGAAATTCAAAAGGTAGAGATAGCCATTGAACACAAAGTTGGTATGAAACACGAATTTGGTGTCGATTATTGGGAAATTCTAGTGACATTGAGATGGGTGACTTCTGATATTGAGTAAGCTCAGAGATTGTGATGGTTTGATGGATTCTGTCAACGTTACTATTGCTCTAATTATTCTGTCTTCTCAGCATTGTATTTTTTTTTATTCTTCTCAGGCATTGCTAGAGGAGTGGATATCTTCTCGCAGCATTGAAATATATCCTATTCAGGTTATACTGAAAACTTAAAACTTACAATAGCATATAATTTGGTTCCATTTGCAGACTATGTGAAGACAACTGTTCAATTTCCTGTAGATTGCTGCTTGTTTTTGCAGAAAAATAAGTGAAAGGCTTTCATTTTTCACCTGAACTATGTTTTTTGGTGGTTGCAACATGAACTGAATCCCCTCATCATTGTATAGAGAAATTGTAAGGTCCATTATGAACTTTATAGTGATTGATGAAAATTTATCTGCCGAGTTATGGGGACAGGTTCATTTTGACATGTTTCAATTAACGTTGATCCGAGTGATAACACATCGTTTGCTGGTTTGCATCTATTAAATAGTGTTAGCAAGAACTTGCAGGTTCAAAATGTGTTACAAACCCCAATTTGTTGATAAAAGAGATAAAGATCAAATATAATTTTGAATGCTGAAATGTAAGTTTATATATGAGATATAGAATGTAAAACCCAGAGTATTAACTCTATACAAGAGGTCCTGCTCTCCCCTAGCAATGCTACTAACAAAACTCGTAAGGAAATAACCGAATGAATTTAAGAGCCCTCTCTTTTTTCACATTTTATTCCCCTCTCCCCCACATGTAGATTCTTCCAAGGCATTAGGACTCTTGGGACTATGTCCATTACATTAGGGCCCATAAAAATTTTGGAGTCCGTAACAAAATGCTTGTAGGTTTAGTTTTTTTTTTTTATTTGTTTTTTTCTGTACGACAGTGCTTGATTAGATTCATGCTCTTGTAATCTATATTGGTCTCAAATAAATCTTTGACACATAAACCTGCTCTAATCTTTTCCAGGACAAGAGTACATTGATTAGCAACTTAAAAACACTCCAGGATTATCTCTGTTCATTTAAGTCACAGGTATGTTTGTTTGTTTGCTATGCAAAAATTTACATCTCATTGAGAATGCAATACCAAGTTGGGTTTTTGAAGGTATCAGGGAGGGGCTATCCGGCAGTAGAGATACCAAGGGTACTCCTTCCCTTATGGTACTTTTCCGAAGTTGTGAAAGAATTATTTTAAATAACTTCTATTTTGTAACCATCCCTTAGTTTCTGGTCAAAAGAGATTGAAAATTGGCAAGTTATTCTGTTCGCATCAATCCTAGTAATTGTATTAATCAGAAAGCAACTGCTATCTCCACCATAAAAAAAAATGGAACATGTGAAAAAGAAATCCAGAATACGGTACAAGCACAACTCCTATGCATACCATAAAGAAAAATGAAGCACGCTTTTCGAAAGTAAAATGGAATTCTGGAAATGGTCGTAGTTGAGCAAATTATTGTGTTGGACAAACTGCATTGTGGAGTGGCACTTCACTATTTTATCTGGAAAAATAAACTTTGGCTCAGATGCTCATGGTGTTTCAGTTTGAACAGGGTTTAACAGTTGTCAACATATCAGCGACGACCTTCCCTCGTACGCTGGACTGGCTACATAATTATCTTCTTCAGGTTATTGAAAATCTCTCCATTTTCGAAGATCATTTTCATTGCTATAGACTATAGTATTTTGCTATCACAGTATTCTTAGACTAAATGAAAACTGCGCAGAAAACTACTGAATAGAAACCATTAACTTTTCATTTACGATACCAATCAATTGCACGACTAAGGTCCCCAAATAACAGCCCAGTGGAAGCCCAAATTTAGTTTACCTGTATATGTATAATTTGCTTGGCATGGTAACAATCATACCATTCTGATCAATATGTTTCCCTTTTTACATCAGTGTATTGAGCAAGGTATACCATCTACTTCCAGTGGGAGTGGTGGTTAGACAGTTGGAAATTAGGTCACTGGATTCAAGGTATCTCTTCATTCCATCTCTTTTATTGCATGCAAAAATTTGTGTTCCTTCTGTGGATTTATCCTGTCAACGTCTAGTTTGAAATGTAAAGCTGTATAACATGTAACCCAGGCCAGTGTGGTGAATTGCCTTGGGACAAGCATCAGTTTACCTTATGCATGAAATTTTACGAGACATGCTTGATCGGAATAAAATTTAAAGTTTGAAGTTTGTACTGCCCCGCTTTCTTTGAAGTGAAAATTTAGGCATCAATTTTTTTTTGTTTCACATTAAGTAATGATTAGTGGTTAGTAAGAATCAATGATTTCTTATTTTCAAAAATACTCCTATGACAATTTCAAAGCCTCTTTCATTCCCCATCCTTCTGTCAATTCATTCAATTCGTGGGAACTGCAAATTTTAAGAAACCTTAAAAGGGTTGGAAAATAATGATTTTATATTATTGTAATCATTTCTCCTTAATGTGCATGTGTGTTCCTAAAACATATAAAAGAAAGCAATCTCTAGACCAGTTGGGAATAAATTATTCATCCAATATAATGTGTGAATATCGATTGCGAATAAGGATTTTTCGTTCTGTTTATATCTTGTTTTTATGTGATAACTCTGTATATCTGCACTACAATTGCCAGCATTGCAATTATAAATGGATCCAAAAGGGAAATGGTGGCTTTTCTTCAAGTGGGCTCTCAAATATAAACTTGATGAAACAAGTTCACCTCAGTTACTGAGGTCTGGGTTCTAAATTCGATTACTGGTCTGAACGATGGATGATTTCAACCTCTCAAGTCACCTCCGCAGCCTGTTACAAACGGTGTATTGCTTGTGTTTCGCTTCTAAAGCTGCCCAGTCGACATATTTATTGCATAAATCTCTAGTTATTAGCTTGTTGCTTTAGTGTTGTTCTAATCTTATATAATTTTAATATTATATACTTGGAGTTGTAAAAAAATCGAAGCTCTTAATGTCATCAATATCTCAAGTGTGTTGTTTTGTACATCTGTTTCCTTCTTGTCTTGAAAGGATCCAAGTATGTCAATATAGCAATAAAAAGATTGAGACTGTTGGTCCCGAGCTACCCCATAATCTGTCTCCCGATGCATTAAGTTAACTAGGTAAGAAGCATTGTAGTTTTTGTGCTTGCTTTGGCGTCTATAACTGACACTTTTATGAAGGAACTTTAATCAAATTCGACGAACTGGTCGAGTTAACAACATAATGTAAAAATAGGTAATGTGGTTGATATTGACCATGCAATATAACAGATATGAAAAAATTGCAGATTGTAAGGGCTGATAGTGAAGCGCAATCATTTATTTGTTGCAAGAATACGATTTGGTAAGATGATCAAATCTCACCATCCCATAGATCTTCGATGGTGTTGTAAGGGCTTGTTGTTTGATTGACATAATACTCCCCCCTCATTATTTTCCACTGCTCCATCTGCTCAATTTCAAATAAATCATTGTCTTCTAGTTCGAGATCAAGTGCTCCTATATTCTCCTTCAACCTTTCTTTGCTGAAACTCTTCGCGATTACGCTAACCCCTTTAGACAATCCCCATCTCAGAGCAACCTTCCAGAAAACAAAAAAAAACATGTTACCTTTGGCTAACATGTACTTGATCCAACTTCGTTGTGATATTTCATAATGCGTATGCATTGTTAATGAGGGATATTCTGCCGAATATCTTTTTGGGTATGTTACATTTACACAAATTCACTTAAAAACCGACAGCATTGATTTTATGTCAAACATGCGGACACAAAAACTGTTGCACTCGATGTAACATAAAATTCCTCTCATATACATATACCTGTACTTGCTTTCATGTTTGTTTAGGTCGCACAACACTAGGGATTTTTCTAGGTCAGTCTGATTGTGTTTGAGTTATTTAACATGCATGGACTGTGGAGATATATACGCGGTGCATGTTCTATTGTAGGTTTTACATACAACATGGAGTGATTGTATAGCAAGTACTTTTCCAATTCAAGAATCTAAGGTTTCCATGGCTCACCTGAGCTGGGGTTGCAATGTGTTTAAGGGCAATGGATTGAATAATGGGATTTTGAACCACTGCTGTTGAACCCCAATAATTTCCTGGTCCACCAAGAGCTGAATATGCACTTACATGGATGTTGTAATCCTTGCAAAATTCCCGCAGTTTACTTTGCCTCCACATTGGATGCATTTCCACCTGTACCAAATCAACTTTGTCAGATTTCCTCACCAATATTATTTCCTCTAATCATCTTTCGAATCTCTCTTAACTCGATTTTACGTTTTTATCGAAGATTCATCACTGCATTCTCTCATCGCGATACATCATTAAACTTATATCACTTAAACTAGTTATTGCAAATTTTTAAAAAAAAAATCAAAAACATCTTCATGGTGTCAAATTCTCTTTTCCGAAATCAAACAACTATAAAATTTTGATATCCAAAATTTTTTTGTAAATTATTTTTAAAAAATGTGCAACATCTAACTTATGGGGATCTAAATTTGAGGATGTAAAACGATGATAGATTGTGATGATAAATTTCGATAAAAATACAAAAAGTAACAATGGTAACTCCTATACGATTTACCTTAGAGATGGACAAAAAAAAATAACGATGGTAACTCCTATACGATTTACCTTAGAGATGGGCAAAAAAAAATACCTGATTGACAGCAGGAATAACAGTTGCATAATCCAAGAGTCTCTCAATCTTTGTGCAAGCGAAATTGCTGACACCAATTCCTCTACACAACCCAATTCCAGACATCTTTCCATTCCTTCCCATGTTTTGTGATGTCCGGGGATAAATGGTGTTAATCCCGGTGTGGTATTAATCTATGGATTTTAATTGTGGCAATTAGGAATTAATTGCGGTGTTGGGTCTCCCGAGGTTGTTAAATCGGGCATTTGGAACCATTGGATCCAAAGGTTGAGATTGTATCCTCATTTTGGTGGAAAACCTTTGAGTTGGGTTTTAGTGGGACTTGGAGTCCGGGGTGCCTTATGTTGGGGCCTGTATGGGGATTTGGTGTTGGAGAGAGAGTTTTGAAAACAGATGATTTTTAATGAATCGTGATGTATTTGTGGAGGTATTGGTATTTTGGGGCATTTTTGCTATATATACCAGTTGGACTCGGGATTCCGTCATTCGGAATCCATTCCTCTCCTCTCCTCTCCCTCACGCCACTCTCTCACCCCAAACCCTTCCCCTTTCCCTTTGATGGGCAAATCGTTGGAGGCTCGTCCTAGGAGCCAGATTTCTCGAAGATAAGTTTGTAAGTTTCTTCCCCTCGTAATTGTCTTCGATTTGAGTGTGGTTTTGTGTGGTTTGGTTGTTTTATGGGTTGGGTTTGAGTTTGAATTTTAAAGAATTTTGGGTTGGTTGGTTTGAGGAGTTTTTATGGTGTTTATTTTGAGGTTTAATGTTGTAGGGGGTGTGAGGATTGTTGTGGGCAAAATTTTGCAAGAAAAATGCCATTTTTGACTTTTTACAGGTCGAGGCGATCGATCCCTAGGGCAGGGCGATCGATCGCT
>CAJQUN010001294.1:0-80985 GCA_907163345.1 Haberlea rhodopensis
TTCATATTTTGTATAGAGATGTATTTTCCATCTACACTTATAACTTTTCGACAGTGTCGGAATCCATCTGCACATGGTTGGAAGGCCCAAAACACGTAATTCAAAGTCATATCTGTTGGTCTAGCATTCGGTAAGTGATCCCATTCGACGACTGTGCCTGAGTTCCATTTTTGCAAAGCTCCCATGTAATAAGGCAATTTTCTTACAGAGATCTCCCATGTTCCTACACATTTTCAACTGCACGTCGCAAACTATACCAGCCTTTTGCATATGAGATCTCAACCATACTTATCTTTAACAGTTTGAATAACATACTTACCTCATAGGATGGATCACGTCGAACGATTCCCACTAGCAAACTAGCAATCATATTTTTGTCCAGATTTGCATGATCGATCGATAAATCACTCAAAAGACAAGTGTGAGAACCCCCATATTTTGTTATTTTGAACATTCCATTTTTTTCCCCAATGAGGCGCGTAGAAACCATCTGCAAGGCATATCTGGTGTACTATGTTTGCACACCACTTTCCATAAAGTTTTTGTACTTTTGACAACAAGATACTCACGTTTTACAATCCGTACGGAGTAATCCTTCACAGCTGCCTGAAGATGACCTTTACTTTAAATACCATATTCAGATGGATATCTCCTTTCGAATAATCGTAATAACTCCCCCACTTACCAGTTGGAAGGTCGACCGAATCACCAAATACGTCTGGATGTGTCGTGGAGAAAAATGGAATTGTTTGATAAAGGTCAGGTTCATTTGTTGTGGTTGTGTCTGCTACAGTAACTGGCACTTCTACAATATCAACCTCATCGTCAGCAGACTCATCCTCAGATGGAATCCCCTCCGGTTCAGACTGAATATCATCTCCAAAATCCACAAAACTGTCTGCTAGTGGCTCGGGAACAATATTGTCAGCAACTATCGGAGCATCATCTTGAAGTCATAGAGGTAGTTGGTCTTTCTGTAACTACTATAGATGGACCACTACCAGTTGTTGGCATTTCTGTAGTAAAAATCATAAGCACAGGGTTCTGTTTTGTTATACATCTCCAAAAAAGTATGAATTTTTGTTCAATATCCAATAGCCCTGCTAGATTGTCATCGCTGTCAACGGGAACAACTTGTTTGTTTCTCCCCGAAAAAATCACTGAATATATATTTACAATATATTTTCAGAATGAACTGGTGACGATCGATTGCAGTAATTCATATACATCACTCAAAACTGTAAATAATTAATATTGCGAGATATTGTCATGCCTTTTGACTCGGGAACGATCATATCTAACAGATTCTGAATCTTGTAATATTTGGCCTCCTCAATACACAAAACTTTACTTGACATACCTTAAAAAATAAAGATAAAATTCATAAATTAATACATGATATATAATGTTGTTAAATATGATTATTTATATAACAACGTACCTACCATATGCTGATCGGATGCAAATAACTGGAGGATATAATGAAAATTCCTTCAAAATTCGGAAGTAAAATAAAGCTTACGAATTATGAAATGAGCTGAAGATATGAAATGAGCTGATTTTGTTCGTATAAATAGAGAAATAAATTGATTAATGTCGTCATCTCAAATGGCGACATTAAATAAAAAATAAGTTTTTTTTTTATTGTCGCCATCTCAGATGGCGACAAAGTTATAAATATTATATTTTTACGTCGTTTTCTGCCGACAACACGGAAAAATTATTTATAATGTTACTGATGTCGCCATCTAAGATGGCGACATCAATAAAAAAAAATTTATTGATGTCGCCATCTTAGATGGCGACATCAATTAAAAAAAAGTTTTATAATGTCGCCATCTCAGATGGCGACATTAACAAAATTTTTGTGATTGTCGGCCATCTGAGATGGCGACAATATTATAAAAAAAAAAATTATGTAGTCGCCATCTGAGATGGCGACATTAATAGAATTTTGGTGATTGTCGCCATCTGAGGATGGCGACTTAGGTCACTTTAATAAACTTAAAAAATTTTGAGTTATTTAGTTAAAGTATTTTTTTTTTGGGTCAAAATGTTAAAAAAACCAGATGATCCTCGTGTTAAAAATATTTTGAATAACAAAAAATCAATAAGATATTATATTCAACATTCTTTATTAAATAAAGTAAAATGTTATTAAACTTTTAAATTTACAATGTATGTAGGATTCGATATTTAGTCATACTTTTAAAAACTTTAATTTATTATTTGGAATATATTAATGAGAAAACCAAACGAATACATACGTGAGAGTTTTACCGTCATAATAATAGATATGAACGTACAAGTCTATTTAGCATTCAATCAATTAACTCAAACTTTGAGCATCAAAGACACAATCATTAGATACTAGTTATTCTACACCGCATCAAACAAGATTCACATTTTTTAAAAGTCTATCTAATCTTGTTTTGCTTAAACGACAAAATAGTATGCAACTTTTACAATAACGAAAAATAATTATTGGTCCTTCATAATGTCTTAGGTATTTGATAGCTTACTTCAATGATGAGTCTCAAATTTCAAAAAAGATCAACAAAGACAACAGAAACACCGAAGAGAGAAGGCAAGATCTTAGCCACAACTGAATGTACACTTTACGGGGAAAAGGTATGCATAAAATATTGGAAGTTAATCCGTCATTAGAACAAAAGATGGATGATCCAGAAAACTATTCTCTCCATACCCACTGAAACTTTAAGTAATTAGAATAGTAAACACACCAACTACTGTTATATTTTACTTACACCATTTAAATAAGAAAATATCCAGAGAAAAAGTAAAAAGACTATTACAAAAATACAACATTCCAATTCGCTTAAAAAACAAATGATGAAAAAACCAGGAGATCTCGCAAATAGCAGTATCACATGCATAAGCAAAAGCTATTCAGTTCCAGTCCAAGTAAAATAAACCATATATGTAAACAAAGACAGTACACCCCAAAAAGAACAAACAAATACCAAATCCACTAAAAAATTCGATAAATCAGCCAAAAAAAAAAAGAGTGGCGGGAGACTTCCACCAGGGAAATGAGTGCCTCGTGGTATAATCCCACAGTCATACCAAGGACGGATCCAGGATTCGAATCCGCCTGGGCCGACATGAACGACCTCTTACTCCATCATTGAGTCTACTAAAATTTCTTCCCAATGCTGGTTTTCTCACTATAACTGGTTTTATCGGTGCTTATGGAATTTTCTCCGATCATTTCTAGTATAGGGACATCTGCAAGTACATCAGAAGAAGAGGAAGTCCTTAAAACAGGAGAGGGAGGTGAACTGTTGCTCTTATGTTTAATTTCAGGTTCCAAGGACTTGGTTAAAGTGTCTTGAGGATGATTGTGTTGGGTTTCCGTACCCCGGCGCCAGATCCAAACGCAGCGGAAATAATACAATAACAGATCTGACCCGGGGACGGTCGATCGCGCCTGATTCATATATTAACATGCAAATATCGAATATTAATGCACGAAAAGGAATTACCGTTCACCGATGTGAATCTGATAGCGGTCACCCTCGAGTCCAACCAACCTGACCAGATCTACAAGCACAACACCAGTGCTAGTGTGATGTCGGCTTTTCTATGAGAGTGTGTATAGAGAGGACAAACTCCTTAACCCTAGAGATGAACATATATTTATAGGAGTTTGGGTCATTTATTTGGCTATGGTTATTAGGGTCCAACGGGCCAACAATTGGCCCATTGGCTTGTAGGGCATCTAATGCTAACAATCTCCCACTTGCCCAAAAGCCAACACAAAACTGCAAACTCATAACCAAGTAATTCAATCAAATTGAATAACTTGACGTACTACCAAAGTACATAATTATGCAACATAAATATATCAAATGTTTTAATTTTAGAACTTTCTATAGATGAAACATTTTCAAATATAGAAACTCCACTAAAGTGAGGAGCTTTCAGAAATTAAATTCATCTCTTCTAAATCACTCAATATGAGCACTTAACATTTAAGTCTCAATTCTCATCAATAGATCAGCGGCCGGTTGATTGTGACCCAGCGAGGCTCAAGTGTATCATAGCAGCAGGATCACAACCTTTGTGATTTTAGAAGTTAAACAACTTCTTGGGCTTACCCTGAATGCCCCATTGCCAATTAAACTCCTTTTAATAGACAATGGCTGAAATATAATTCCAGCACAACCTACCGATCGTGGGTAGCGCCTAGCATCTGTGCTTCACGAAGACCTAGATACAAATGACTAGCAACGTACGAGAACCTGTCAGTCATAGTTAGCGTGCAGTACATTCCTTTCACTCAATATGTCCCGATTGAATCAAGAGCATTGGTTGATCGAGACCCTTTATGATTTCAATAACTATGTATTTGTTTCACGTTATATGATTCATTTGTGTGCGTATATGAAAAACTCTTTTTTCACAAGCACTCCCCACTCTGGCCAGAGATTCCTCGAATCATATATAGAAAAACACATAGGACATCCTGGTTCATCAAGACCAGTGGTGAATCCCCAACGACAATCATAGGCCTCTGACAGCATCACTGAATACCCAAAATAACAACGTTATGACCCGCATGTGATCAGTCATTAAATCAAAGTACACAACTATCTGTCAAGACCTCAATGATGCCTCGGGTCATGAGGAGTAATGGTGCACAACTATGACTAGAAATTCTATACTCGACAAGTGGTAACCACTTATAGAATTCCGAGTAGGGTCGTTCAGTGAACTCATTCCTAATGAGCACCTATTCATGTGTGCTGACTTCTCCAAACCAACGCCGATGAAACGCGGCGCACTACACTAGACACATCATGAATACCAGTCTCTAGCGAGCATATATCGATATCCCATTCTCGAAGGCTCGTCGACCAGGAACATTTAGAAATCGCAGTCGAGAATGTATTTCATGGTCACCATCATATGCGTAACCACATTCTATGGACTATAGCAACTTCAAGGACTTCATCAATACATCAAGATGCATGGGTAAACAGATGAAGAGTGCCATATATATTAATATTCAAACAAAGATTTGTCATAATAAGATTATAAGTACAATCAATCAACTATTGATTTACTTAATCATGTATGACAACAATATCTTTCACTTTCTCAAAGCCAACTACTCATGTGTCTTAAGACCATCTTCCCAAGATGTCTGACAGACACCAATCGTTGTAAAGGCTTTGTCAGTGGATTCGCTATATTTTCTGTTGAAGCGATTTTCTCGATAATAATGTCGCGTCTACCATCTATCTCATTAGATGATATTTTCTCAATATATGTTTGGATACTGATGAGATCTTGGCTATTCATAATAGCTCAAATGTTGTCACAGTACCAGGGACTGTGTCAATCGCATTAGAAATTACACCCAACTCTTGGATGAAATTTCTTATCCAAACTGCCTCTTTGCTGCATCGTATGCTGCAATGTATTCAGCTTCAGTGGTGGAATCCAAAGTGATGTCTTGCTTGGAACGTTTCCAAGAGACATCACCATCATTGAGCTTAAATACAAATCCGAACATCGATATGGTATCATCTATATCCGACTGAAAAAACAGCATCAGCTTAGACTTCAACTTTTATTTCTCCACTTACAGATCCAAAAATCATGAACGTATCATAAGTTCTTCATAAGCACTTGAGGATTATTTTCACAATTTTCCAGTGATCTTCACCGGGATCTATCTGATGTTTGCTCATTCCACTAAGAACATACATCAGGCCAAGTACATAACATAACATACATTATGCTATTAAAGTAGAAATATAAGGTACCAATGTCATCTTTTCTCTCTCCTCATCAATCTTAAAACATATTGACTTGAGAGATGAATACTATGACATATTATGAAGTAACTCGTTTTTCGACTATTCTATGCTAAACCCTTTTAGCACAGTGTTTATGTACGTAGATTGAGATATCTCAAGCATCCTTTAGATCTATCCCTATAGATCCTTACGCTAAACACGTATGACGCTTCCCCCAATCTTACATGGAGAAATTAGTAGATGATCGTGCTTTAATTGATTAATCCAATACCATTCATAATGAGTATGATATAATCAACTTAAAGCATCACAAATGTAACATGCTCCCACTAACCCTTTTGCACACACATGTCACTTCCGGATTTTTAACAAAACCAAACACTTTGATGATGTTATCAAACGGAGGTTCAAACTTCGGGATGCCTTCTTAGGCCCATAAATGGACCTCTGGAGTTTGAAAACATTTTTCTCACTCCAAGAAGTTGTAAACACGTTTGGCTGCTACATTTCTACCTCAATGCCACCACTGAGAAATGTTGTGTTTACATCCATTACTCATATCTCATATTCATAATATAAAGATATAACTAATAAAATTTAAATAGACTATAGCATCATAACCGATGAAAATTTTCTCATAAACAACTCTTTGCCTATGAGAATAACTGTTTCTCACCAGTCAAGCTTTGAAGGTCACTACCTTCCCATCCACTCCAAGCTTTCACTTGTAAATCCATGCAGCCAATGGGAGCAATTCCCAAAGATGATCTACTAAGGCCCATACCTTATTGGAGTACATGGAGTCCATTTCAGATTTCATGGCATCTTGCCAATGTCCCGAATCAATATCTGACATCGCCTCCTTGAAAGTCCAAGGATCATATCCATGGTCTATTTCTTGACTACTTTCAAGGAGTAGATTCATTCTATCAGGAGCTCTTGAAACATTTTCAAATCTCCTTGGTGTGTGTAAATCAAAGGTTGTGATTGACTAAATTAATTTCATTGTTTTCACTTTTCTAGTGGTTTGTGGTTCTTGAACCCTTTCAAGTTATATTATTTTGTCATCCTTTCTAATAGAAACATTTTCTATAGAAAGATTGCACTTGCGAAACAAGCTCTTTGCCTGCAATTGATAATATAAATTTCCACAAAATAACAGAAGATGGATCAACTATCCAACTCATCTCCCACTGGCTGCTTCAAATAAGCAGAACAATCTCAAAATAAAAATTTGGATTATTTTGCAGTCCATATCGTATATGGAGTTTTGGTCACTGCATTGGTATGGATTATATTCAACAAATATGTAACTTTAGAGAGTTATTCAGAGAGAATCACATTCTCTTTAAGATAACTCAACATCATCTTGCACTAACATTTAGTGCTCCACATACGTCCATATGAATCAAATTCAATGGACATTCAACACATGCTAAACATATGTTGGATTTAAGTTATCATTCTTTTTATATTCTTTGAATATAATCATACTAATCATTCATAAGTTCACCAGATTCAATAAAACATGCATTCTTAAAAATACTGCAAATCACATTCGCATATTTAAAAGAATATCATTCTCTATCAAAATAGGAACAATATTCATGATTAAATCTAGAGCAAATAAATAATTGCTCAAACCAGTTCCTAACCAGTTCAAGATTTTATATTAAATAAATGTTTCAAACAGCATTTGCAACAACTCTTGCTACAATGCTTAGCCTCAGGTAGGTTTCACCTTCCTCTGGCTCTCTACTTCTTCACATCACTTTGCAAAAATGCGAGCACAACTGGCATCATATACCAAGGAAGTAGAACCAATAGAAACATTTAATTTTAATATATAACATACCATTTCTAGAACGCTTCTAGTATAGGTATTCCTTACAATTTTGCGCCAGTGACCAGCAGTGAAAACATAGATGTCTCTCCTTTCTTAGTTGCTACTATACCCTTTTTCGTCTTTTGAGGTTGGGAACCATTTTCCTTCCTCTTCTTTATCCTTGAACTCTTCCTACCATTGGTAGAAGATTCGACAAGAAGAACACATTTCTCCTTTTGAATCAAGGACTCATGAGTTTCCAACATTTTGACTATAAGATCAAATATATAGCCAGTTAATGAGGATTTGTCACATTCAGACTTTCCAATTTCTCAACAAGAGATTATTTTCTTACACCATGCTCATAGACCGAAGCCCCATCTCGCATGTGAAATGAAAATAGCTCTTTTGAAATCGTGAGTCTCAGTAATCGCGTCCGTTCACCAAACAACATTTGTAGGTGTTGGAAACTATCAGCAATGTGAACGAATTTCTCATATCATTGTTGAAACTCATTGGTGACATTGATGCTATCATATAGCACCTAGTCTAGAGATCATCGTCCCATCACTTCTCAAGTGTGGCAATCTCTTCATGAGACGAATCGGGAGACACTTCAACATGAGGCTCCCACCAAGGGTATATAGCCACCTTTTAGAAGCAAGCACTATTTTAAAATTAATAGTCAATCAGAATAATTTGGTGCGGTTACTTTGTTTGTATCGAGAATTGATGCAATCGGATTCACGGCAATCACAATACTGAGAATAAACAGAAAATACATGCAAACCGTCTGATTATTAATTAATTCAAAAACTATGGGCTTTAGTTATTGAATGCTCCCACTAAATTTTTCGAAATCATCACCCTCATGACAAATGAACGGAAAATCATATTTTCTTAGTGGGCTTGGAGTCCAACTAGCTCATGAAAACCCCGAACGTGGGCCCACCGGCTTCATGATACTAAAGGTAGATCACAATTGCATCATATGCAACCCCCACAGATGGAAATGTCACGCCCAAAAGACCCCACGTGGGTGAGTAATCTAGAAGGTTAACATAATCACACCCTTAATTAAGTGGCAGTTAAACGCACAGCTTTCCCATGCCAGATGCCCCCCACGTGGGTGAGTAAGGCAATATGACACAAGTAGCGTCTCATGGCTTAACTGTTGATGGAAGACAGGAAGCAACAAACCCTTTTGAGCTCCCCTTTTCAGTTTGATATTAAAAGTTTTGAATCATATTCAAAAGAGGGATTTAATTTATTTTAAAATCTCATCAATTGCTTGTTTGTTTGTTTGTTTGTTTGGCGTATTCATGCAACTATGTTTTATTCATGCAATCATTTGTACTAATAAAACATACAAACAAACACTTATCATACATCACATGCATAATAAAAATAAATATGGACGATTACGGCCTTTTCCTAATTGATCCACGTGAGCCATACGTGGATCACAAGTCTGTCTAAGGTGATGCAGGTATGCAATGCAATCCTATTACATTTTGTTTCCATCATACATGTCTTGATTCTTGGTGCTCCGTCTTCAATCTCGATCTCCCACTAATTCTAAAGATTTTACATTTAAATCGTGCAAACAAGAGAATAGGGATACAAATCCGGGGAGGGATACATCAGAAAATAGAGAGAGCAGACTCGCAGGCCTGATAACCAAAAATCACAAGAATAATGAAACAATAAAAACCTAAACATTCACCTAAACACATTGGTCAAGGCTCGTAATCATCCATCATGCAATCACAACATATGTAATTAAACAATAAACTAACCAATTACATCATATGTAATTGGACTAATCACATCACATGTAATTGGAGCATAATAATTAATTTATCCACTAATCGTATCATTAATTGAAAATAAAATTAACAAATTAAATAAAACCATTTTATTTAATTTCTAAGTAATTAAATTTCAATTAATTGGTAAAATCACTATTTTACCTATTAATCATATTAATCGAAAAATAAAATTAACGAACTAAATGAAACACTTTCATTTAGTTTCTAATTAATTAAATTATCAATTAATTGGTAAAATCACTATTTTACCTCAAATCATAATATTAGCCAAAATAAAATTAATAAATTAAATGAAACATTTTCATTCAATTTTCAATTAATTAAATTTCCAACTAACTAATTGTAAAATCTCCATTTTACACTTAATAAATTAAAAATCACATTTTTAATAAATTAAGTATTATGATTTATTATTTCAAAATAATATCCGGATAAAACATCTAAAATGACCCAAAATAATTTATGGACTCCAAACCAAATTGGATCCAAAAATTAAAAATGCAACTTCAACCCAAAAATTACCCTCATTTTTCGGATTTATCAAAAATAATTTTTTTTTTTAAATCCCGAAATACTGTTCATCTTCCCAAATTCAAAATTAGGGTTTCTGATAATGCATGTGCCGCCGCCAACGCTTTCTCCATGGCAACGTCGAATTCCTATATAACACTTGCAGAGATTCGCCGCTGCTGATCGACCTTCTATGTTACTCGAACGAAATCGTCTGCAACAATTGCATAGATTCGGCGAGTCTTGAGCGCAAATGGAGGAACTTGGTCGTGATTTTTCTCCCTGCACGCCATCACGAAACCAGCACCAACCCGTCGATTACACCCTGGGCGGCGTGCACTGCCGCGGAGAGCAGCTTCTCCGCGGCGCCGCTGCACGCCGCCTCGATGTTATCTTCCGGCGAGGGTTGTAAAAACAGTTTCCGGTGGTTTGGGTAATTCATTTTCTATATTTCCGAAATCCGTAATTTTTGAAATATCGAACACGATCAGTTTCAATTGGAAACGATCTAATAAACATTAATTATCGAATACATGAATCAATGCGCAACCTGGCTCTGATACCACTGTTGGGTTTCCGTACCCCGGCGCCAGATCCAAACGCAGCGGAAATAATAGAATAACAGATCTGACCCGGGGACGGTCGATCGCGCCTGATTCATATATTAACATGCAAATATCGAATATTAATGCACGAAAAGGAATTACCGTTCACCGATGTGAATCTGATAGCGGTCACCCTCGAGTCCAACCAACCTGACCAGATCTACAAGCACAACACCAGTGCTAGTGTGATGTCGGCTTTTCTATGAGAGTGTGTATAGAGATGACAAACTCCTTAACCCTAGAGATGAACATATATTTATAGGAGTTTGGGTCATTTATTTGGCTATGGTTATTAGGGTCCAACGGGCCAACAATTGGCCCATTGGCTTGTAGGGCATCTAATGCTAACAGATTGCCTCCCATTTGGGTTATTGGCCTTCTATTTTATGTTCCAAGCACTGCCAGCATTTAAAGGACCGACCTCTTTAAAACTGTGCACCATTAAATTTGACAGAAAAAAAAAAAAAATCATACTGAAATCTAAAAATAATGCATAATAAAGCATGGATTCAGTGGCAGCTAAGGCAAAATGAGAAGTACAAAAACATTCTTTTTATCGACTATAAATACAATTTGTAAAGCATAAGCCCTGCAAAAAAACAAAATAAAGTTGAAGATTACACTTTTGAATCATTTGACAGGAGATCTTTAAAGGAGAAAGTTTGAAAAAAATAAAGTAACTAAGCATTAGTCAAGCTGTTAAAATTAAGCATCGCACAATAATTTGGTTAATTCTTCCAACTTCAAGTATTGAGAAGAATTCACATGTTTGAAGATGTAACTTATCCAACAATGTACATACTAACATACCTGCTAGCTCTTGCATGCATAGCAATTCATCAGTCTCGAGATTGCCGTTAGGAAGTCTACCAACAACATTCCAAGTGCCCATTGTTACTCTGCAAAAAAAAAAAAAAAAAAAAGAGAATTGTTACGCTACAAAAATGAAAGAGACGGTGAGGAAGCCAGTCTTTGCGTTTTATGTTTCTGCCTTATTTTCATCATTTAATTTTACCAATTTATTATTAAAATTTAAATTTTAAAAAAACTATGATTAATTGATTTAACCTTAAATATAAATCACTTTGCGAAAACTGATGATAACTCGTAAATGAATGAGTAAAATATTATTACATTTTATCACGAGTTAGTTGTATGTATCATATACATTTCAAATAATATTTTAAATTTTATGAATAAATTTTTAACAAAATTATTAAATCACTTACTATTAATAGCTAAAACATTTGAAATCGATTATTCTGAAAAAAAAAAATCAAACGAGTTATAAGTAAACTTATGTTAAGGATTTGAATTTGTTTAGTTCCAGCAACCAAGAATATCATTCAAATATCACAAGGCAAAGACTTTTAAAACAACTAAGGGTTCGGTTTCGATTATATACAGACAAATTTAAGAAGAAACCATCCAGCCAAGACATGATCATCATACACCATTTATTTTCCTTAAATTAAAGAGATGAAAGATTGAACTTTTATTTACCAAAATAGTTGGAAACCATGCTCTCTGTTTCTTTCACGAAGCCATCTCAAGTCCAATATTTATAGATAGAACCTTTCTTCACGGCCTTCCTTTAGCGAATCGCTTCTTGTTGCCTTTTATCGAAATACTCAAGTGAAGCCCTATACGAATAAATTGCAAGAGGGATAAAAGGAAAAAATATTATAACCAGAGGGAAAAAATTTGAAATAATTTTGAATTAAAGATGTTTATGACTTATTCCATGGTTTGATAATGTTAGGTAACTGGTTCTTAGCTACACAAATTCACGATGAAACAGTAACAAAAACGAAAATGAATAAACAATATTTCTGGAGAATGAAATGATACTGTTTGATTGAATAAAAGAAACAAAATTCCCAGAGATATTCTCTCTGTACAGCCACTCCTCTTGGCTCCCTAGCACTAGCTAGTAAAAACTAACATAATGATATTAGCATCGCAAACTCTCTCCACTACTCTTCAGTTATATTCTACTAGTTCCCTTCCTTAACGTGTCTCTCCCTCCTTTGGAGTGCAAGGGCTGATATGTTGACTGATAAAAGCGTTTGGAGAAGACTGACGCATGTGTCCGACCCGACTTGATTCTCTCTATTGTTCATGTAGCCTACCCCAATTCATTGGGACAAAAGACTTAGTTGTTATTGTTGGACCTTTCAGTAGTAGGCCCAATATCTTTGTGCGTAACAATACCATGCTCCTCAAGATCAGCCTTGAGGGTATTAGGAATTATATTGTCTATAGTTTGAACATCTTCCATAGCCTCAGTCGCGGCTCTTCCTCGATCCCAAACCCTGTTAGAATCAGTTACTTCCACAGTAATAAGTACAATAGCTTGAGCCCACCATGAACCTCTCGTCCCATACACATGCAACACCAGGTCAAACAGTAAACGACTGTGGACTGTCTCGAGTCTCGACGACGTGGCGAAATATAGCATATGCAATAGAGTATCTATCAAACACACACACTTGCTCTTTGTACTGGATCCTTCAATATTTTGGAGCCAGACTAATCCAACCTTGAAATCACCTTCTTCAGTACCAATAAAATGGATGTTTACCTTCATTATGCAAGATCCTAATTCAATTTTCAACCTACCACCTATTCCAATAATTGCAACTAGAAACTTATCTCCTAACAAACATCCACTGAGGTTCTTTTCATCATTAGTAGCCCCAATATCTCTGCTAACGATTTAGGGAAGGTAGCCACAACTATATAACTTGATTCCAGATTATTACGATGAGGCTTACCTATCACGAACCAAAAGTTGCTCTAGGAGCTTTAATTTGCAATCAGGGTTAAGGTGAATATTATCCAGAACCATCTCCCGCTCTTCGTCCACAGAATCTGGTATTTGGATTGCATAGTCGGTATATGCCTGCTTTTACACACTTCACTTCGGTTAAACTCATCTACATGCCCACCCATGTGTTAGTGCGTTTGACTTCCTCGATTCCTTGCTCCCAAACTTCGGCCAGTTCCAGTAGTGGCCGCCCCACTGTCACGTGTACATTCTCTGGTTAATCGCGACTCGCCGTCGTCAACTTCCTTCTATTTGGGTGATGAATTGGCTTGCATAGCCCTGAATTAAATACTTGTTAGGGGAAAGTTCATGCCGGTACATAATGGTAAAACTTTGTTCATCCTACTCCAGGAAAAAAACTTGCAATCATTTAAGTCAACTTTAGGTTAAAATGACAAAAGTGCCCTTAATAAGAAAATACGGCAATCTAAAAAAATTTTAATCTCTTACTTTCAGCATTTCGTTCGATTTCTCACCATTGCGATTCAAATCTCCTCGTAAATCTCTCTCGACAGTTACGGTTTCTTACAGTTTTTTCTCTTCATCTCTTCGATTTTTCATTTTATCATTTTGTTCCAGATTTTTTTTTCAATTCCAGTATGTGCGTGTGTTTGTCTTGCGTGGTGCCAATTAGCTTATAATCTGGTATATATGTCCAACAAAGCGTCCGACACAAGTTCAACAGACAGTTCAAGAGAATAAAAAGATGGTTAATACGCATTAAATATACATAATCGTACATATATAACACCAAATATATTGTACCAAACAAAAGTCATTCACAACAGTGCACCATAGCAAAGTTGACATAGGATATCCTAGTAGGACCTAATAGACCCCTAAACAAAAGTCATCTACAAAAGTGCATTATAGTAGATGACATTAGATATCATAACAAAAGTTATTCTCAACAAACTATAAAACCAATCAAAAGTTATTCGCAAGAGTTGACGATGGTTCATTTCATAATGCAGCTATGTGTTCGATATCTCATAGCAGGAGCGAACATCGTATAAGAGAAATTATAGTTTATGTTTATTGTTGTAGTTGCATTGTTATTTTAGGGTATTGCTCGTATATTACTTGCTATGGCCTCATTATTATTGAAGCATCATACTTTTATAATTATGTATATACTTTCTCACAAATAATAAATGTAAATGTGTATCAAACAAGTAATATATAATTATGATAATTTAATATTTTCTAAAATTTTGATATAATCTCCTTATACATGAAGAGAATATTTGAGGCCAAACATCAGAACAAAGGTAATCGAGGACAAGCACATATTAGCAACGTGTCGTAGGTAAAGCAAAATAAAAATATATACAAACAAGCAAAACTGACGATCTGTAATCTACCAAAAATCCATCATGCCAAATAATAAATTATTATTATTAAAATTTGCCACAACGAAAACTTATTTTGAACACTTTGTTTTTTTTAAACCAGTTCATATAAGATATTATTATTAAAGTTTGTAATGACGAAAATCTATTTTGAACTCTCTGTTTTTTTTTTTAAAATCAATTCATACTTGACAAAATCAACAAGTTTTTTTCTCAAAAAAAAAAACATTTGAATTTTAAAAATTGAGATAAGAGGGATACACAGTTGGGTCAAGGGTCAAATCTTTCCAAGCAAATAAGTACCATGCAACAAAATAATAAATAACAAAAATAAAAGAAAATAGGACTGACGTTTATTGTTCACGAGAACAGTGCCCGATAAATAACAAAAATAAAAGAAAATAGGACGTCAAGTACCATGCAACAAAATAATAAATAACAAAAATAAAAGAAAATAGGACTGACGTTTATTGTTTACGAGAACAGTGCCCGATAAATAACAAAATAAAAGAAAATAGGACTGACGTTTATTGTTCACGAGAATAGTACCCGATATATAAAATAAAAAAAACAAAAATAAAAAAACAAAATAAAAAAAAATAAAAAAAGTTAAAAAAAAAGAAGAAAAATGACGTAAAGTTAAAATAAAAATAATAAAAATAAAAGAAAAAACAAAAGAAAAAAGAAATAAAAAAATTAAAAAAGAAAAGAAGAAAAATGACGTAAGGGTTACTGTTCATTGGAACAATAACCCTTACGCGGCTTATTATATTGTCTAATATATATATATATATATATATATATATATATATATATATATATATATATATATATATATATATATATATATTTGAGGTTTTTTAGTTATTATGCATTAGTGTCTATGCTTCTTTGCTCATTTTCAGATTACAGTCTGAAACTTGCAACGAAGAAGATGACCCAGCGAAAAATTAATTGGTGCACAAAATTATAAAAAATAACTGGTGCATGAAAATTATAAAAAATAACTTATGCCCGAATATGATTAACAGTAACTGGTGCACTATGCACGAAAATTAAAATCAGCTACTGATGCACGAAAATTGACACAAAGTTCGTGCACCAGTGTTGTATTTTCGTGCATCAGTGTTATATTTTTGTGCACCAATGTTATATTTTCGTGCACCAGTTACTTTTTATAATTTTCGTGCACCAGTTACTTTTTATCATTTTCGTGCACCAGTTATTTTTTTATAATTTTCGTGCACCAGTTACTTTTTATGATTTTCGTGCACCAGTTATTTTTTATGATTTTCGTGCACCAATGTTATATTTTCGTGCATCAGTTATTTTTTTTGTAATTTTCGTGCACCAATTATTTTTTATGATTCTCTTGCACCAATGTTATATTTTCGTGCACCAGTTACTTTTTATAATTTTCGTGCACCAGTTGTTTTTTCTCTTGGTCATCTTCTTCGTTGCAACATCCTTCTGTCAGACTGTAAATTTTGGAAATGAGCAAACAAGCACGGATACCAATGCATACCTTACTTCTTCATCCATATGCATCAGTCAAAGCCATGAGAGATTTTTTTTAAAAAAAAAAACATACCAAGAGACTTCTAATAAGATATAATATCGATATTCAAATTTATAATTCACATACACACACAATATACACACACACACGATGAAATGTGCAGAGCAGATCCGAAAATTATATTACAGAGTAATCCGGATCTTCTTCGATTCAAAAAGATTCCAAATTCTACGAAAATTTAGATGCTTCGATTCAAACATATTTCATATACAGAACATTTTAGCAAAAACTTTTTAGGGATGAGGCGACTAGATGAGACGACGAGGTGATGAAGAAAATAATGATCTGAGAATCGCCGAAAAATTTCAGCAGAAAATTTAATGTGTGGGGCGACGGGATGATGAAGAAAATAAATATCTGAAATTAGGTTTAAGATGTTTTCAACTAAAGGATATTTTGGTAACTAAAAATTACCTTTTCAAACCAATAGTTAAAAAATTGGACTTATGTGAATATAATTTTCTCCTAAGTGTATTTTTTGGTAATGAGTTTTTTTTAAAAGAATTATTTGTAATAAGTTTCTGTAAACAGCACATATTTGCAATTTTTCCTACTTGTTAATTGATTGGGCCCAGCCCATATCCCAAATATTGGGCAGTTGAAGAAGACCCCTTTCAAGTCCAGCCCAGTGTCCTTAAGGATGCAATAGAAGAGCACTTTTTTCCATCTCTTTCTTTGATTGTAATGGTTACACCTAGGAAAAGTTAATGGTCTTGGGCCTGTGGCGAATTGGCCATGTTGTTTTATTGTTAATAGGCTTTGTTGATTTGTAAATTGGTCCAATAGTTTTAAGTTAGTTATGGGTCCAATTATTAAGTTAGTGGAAAAATGGGTTAGTAGTGCATTTAGTTGGTTAGGGTCCTTGGACCAAGTCAATGTAATTATCTATTTAAATTTGAGTCTGTTAGGCCCCTCAAAGTGCCTACTATATTATTACACAAGGTTACATCAACCATATAAGTGGTATTAGAGCCAGCATTCCTACGACATGGCTGAAGGAACCCGTCAAGCTCATTTGGAAGATGTTGTTGCAATACTGAAAGAGGAATCAGCCGACCTGTGGGAGGAACAAAACAAGCAAAAACTCATGTTGGAAGCAGTGTTGCAGCAATTGGGCAACCTAGCAACCAGTGAATTTACAAAAATTACTGCTCACTTGATTACAATATATGCATCAGTGAATTTGTTTTGGGGTCATATCTTATCTTTCAATTTCGTTTCTTATCTAATAAACACAGAAAACGATAACTTTTATAACGTTGTAACTTGTATGCGAAGAAAATATATCCAATGAAGTTGTGAAAAATAAAGAAAAGATCTTTTAACTGAACAAGGAGCAAGTTCAATAATTAGTTATGGTAACTTTTATATGTTCGTTTTAAATGCCAACTAGCAGCCAATCAATTAGCTTGATAGTTAAATTTTTAGTTTCCGAAAGTCTAAATTTCAAACTTGAATTGGACCATGTAAGCATCTAAAAATCAACAATTAGATTATCTCGAATTCAACAATATGTTAAACCAAGAACAGAACTAGTAGGGTGTAGTAATGGTTGGATTTTAGGAGGCTTAGTATATATGTATATTTCGACAATCTGTTAAACAAAGAACAGAGCTAGCAGGGATGTAGCTATGGTTGGATTTTAGAGGGGCTTAATGTATATGTATATTTCGACAATCTGGTCAACCAAGAATATAACTAGCAGAGGTGTAGCTATGGTTGGATTTTAGGGGGGCTTAATGTGTGTGTGTATATATAGACACACACACAAACATGAGGCTCTAGAGAGTGAGTAACCCTTCTAGCCCCAGCTCCGCCCCTGATAACCAGTTACCTTGGCTTTGATATTTAGTAGAATTGAATGTTTGATTTTTATTTTACAAGTTATAAATAATTGTCTATATATAGAAATGGTGAACTGAAGCAAAAATATTACCAATTATATACTTATAAAAATGTGAATGTTTTCCAAATTGTTAATTAACAACTATACCCTTCTATTCTATAATATCTATATAAAAATAAAAAAATAGTTAGGGATATAAATGTAAAAACAAAATATTAACTAGGGATATAAAAGTAAAATACGTGAATAACAAATGGAGAGTGGAGTTATAGTGATTAAATTCACTATTAACATTCTTGTCATTAACCATAGGTAATGAATATGAATTGAATTATTAGACTAAGAATTCAGTGGCTGCATTTTGCAAAATAATAAAAATAATAGATAAAGTGCTAAAATGGTTTAGCATGCAAGAATCAAAGAAAGAATTCGTGCCTATGACATATGAGATACATCTCTCGAAGGATCAGTGTCCTTCAACACAAGATGACAGACAACGCATGAGTAAGATTCCATATGCGTCAGCTATTGGATCTATCATGTATGCCATGATATGTACTCGTTTCGATATCTCGTATGCTTTGAGCATGACGAACAGATATCAAGTTGATCAAGGTGAATGTCACTGGATCGCTGTCAAGAATATCCTGAAGTACTTGAGAAGAAATGAGGATACATTCTTGATTTATGGAGGTAAGGAAGAGCTCAATGTAATAGGTTCACTGATGCAAGCTTCCAAACCGACAAGGATGATTTCTGATCGCAATCAGGATATGTGTTTTGCCTAAATGGAGGTGTTGTGAGCTGGAAGAGTTCAAAGCAAGAGACAGTAGCTGATTCTACAACTGAAGCTGAGTATATTGCTGCCTCAGGTGCAGTAAAGGAAGCTGTTTGGATCAAAAAGTTCATTTCTGAGCTTGGGGTTATGCCTAGCATACTAGATTCGATTGAACTCTATTGTGACAACAATGGAGCAATCGCATTGGCTAAGGAACCCAGATTTCACCATCGATCCAAACACATACTTCAGCGCTTTCATTTCATTCGAGAAATCGTTGAAAGAAGAGATGTGAAAATATGCAAAGTACCAACTGATGATAATGTATCTGACCCACTGACGAAACCTCTGTCACAGCAGAAGCATGATCGTCATACTAGATCTTTAGGCATTAAGTATATGTTTGATTGGTCTTAGTGCAAGTGGGAGATTTGTTGGGATATGCCCTAAGACAACTCATTAAATGATTAATTTTGGCATACAATGTAATATGATGTTATTAAAGACAATTTATTATTATATATTATTCCAGTATCTGTGTAATATGAATATATATATATATATATATATATCCTTAGAATAAAATTGTATTATTCTTAAAGATTGTCCCTAGTCAAGTATTATCACTTTTGTTCTTGGTGGCTCGTCCCTTTCCGGTTGAATATCAAGTCTAGCAACTTGTTCTTCAACATCCCTTCATCGATTTGATCGTGTGGATACCGTAGAGGCAAAGTTGCAAAAGCTTTGCTCGTGACTCGTGGACGTGTTGCTTCGAGGATTCTGCATCAAACACGCTTCAAATGTATAACTCTCGACACCCGATATGAATACTTCGTATAGGTTCATGGATGGAATCCGATTTTTTTTATTCCGCTGCGTTGTATGCTTGTCGGATTCCTAACAGTAAGCATAGTTCATTAATGGTAATTAATCATCGTGGTAGGATGATGTATTTGGGGGTTGTGTACATGCTTATGCATGTGGTTGCGAGCTTATTATTGATTGTGGTTATTAATTGTAAATAACGAATAATTCACTGGATCTCGGGGCAAAAGAAATGTTTAGCTCTTGCTAATGAACTATAAGGTACGTGTAACGTACGAGCATGATAGATATATTATTGTCATGTGCATGAATAATATATGATTGTTGTAAACATTATGGTATGTATTGAGGATCATGGAATGTCGCTATTGAGCGAGCAATGTGTAATATTGTCGTTGTTGAGCGAGCATTGGAATGCGATATTGCCGCTATTGAGCGAGCATTTGATTGTGATATCGCCGCTGTTGAGCGAGCAATGGGACAGGATGTGATGAGACAGAGAAATCATTATGAGATGTATGTGATTTCTGTAAATATTAGTGTAATGATTTAACTGTATTTGATTATGAAATTGGCATGGCAATGATGAGTTTAGTTAATCAATGTAATGATTAACTGATTCTGGAAGTTTGATGGTTTTTGATATTGTGAGAACAGGAACAGCATGAGGATCCCATATGATAATGATACTATACAGGGAGTATCTTTTAGATTTACAGCTTTATATTCTATAAATTATGAGCTGTGATATTGTTGTTATTGAGATGGTATTATTGGTATGCTCACCTCGTGTGGGGGCTGTTTCTGTTGGGACAGGTAGAATAGGTACAGTAATGGCTCTGGAGTTGAGTTCGAGCTGTTGATTGGATCAGAATATTTGTCGCTGTCTTATCTAGCATATGTCGAAGCGAGGGATATCATTGATCCGTCGATAATTCAAAGCGATGGATTTTATTGAGCCGCTATGATACATGATATTTGTCGTTGTCTTATCGAGCGATGTATCACGATATTTACCGCTGTCATATCGTAGCGCCTATCGCTGATATGTCAAAGCGAGATATCATTGAACCGCTGATAATTCGAAGCGAGGAATATTATGTTAATGCCGTTGTCGTGTCAAAGCGATGATACGTGCCGTTGTCACGTCGAAGCGATGAGTTTGGGAACAAAATGCTACATGTAATGTGAGTCACCTCTTTAGTCCGAAAGGAACAAAGTGCTACACACATGTGAGAGTCACCTCTTGAGTCTAGGTTTATGTCGCTGTATACGTAGCGATGGTTTATGCCGTTGTATACGTAGCGATGGATTATGCCGTTGTATACGTAGCGATGGATTATCCCGCTGTATACATAGTGATGGTTTATGCCATTGTATACGTAGCGATGAGTTATGCAGCTGTATACGTAGCGATGAGTTATGCCGCTGTATACGTAGCGATGAGTTATGCCATTGAAAAACTTTTTAAATAAATTGATGGATTAGTAATTGAATAAAAAATAATATTATTTAGAACAACCATATTACTTTAATATAATTTGATACAATCAATTTATAAAAATTATGTCATTGAAAATGTTTATGAATTTATTTATTATAATAGATTTACTATCTTTTATGAGTTCTAGAAAAAAATATAGCAGGTCGAACCAAAACACATAATGGTTTAATTTCTTTCATTAAGTTGTACTAATAGAATTGCGATGGATTTAATACTAAAAATTATATTATAGAATTTTTAAATTATAAAAGACCATATTTTAAACTATTAATAGATAACAAATAATGGTTTAATTTAAAGGATATTTTAATATTTGAAATTATAAAAGAAGACAATTTTAAAAAAAATATGGTTTTAAAATGGTCTAAAATCTTAAAATTCTCGGGTTTTTTATTAAATTAATCGAAAAAAATAAAACATTTAACAAAATATCCGAATTTGAAAATCATTTTTAAAATGACTCAAAACGCCATCTCAGATGGCGCCTTCAGCTGGCGTCTTCTGTAGCTGGTAAAAAAAATAATGGAAGGCGCCATCTTGGATGGCGCCTTCAGTATAAAAATAAATCGCCGCCCCCTCTTCTTCTTCCTCATTTCTCATCGGCTTTTCTCTGAAATTTCTCATTCTCATCTCAGATCTTTGCTTATTTTTGTGCAAAAATTACAAAATCATCGTGATTTATCATTTCTGGAGCTTGCTTGTTCAACATTTTTGAATTTCAGGTAACATTACAAGTTTGAATTTAAATTTTTGAAAGTTGTAAAATTTGAAATATGTTGTTGGTTGTTTTTAAATTTTGTTGTTTGGTAGTTTTTATTGAAAAATTAGTTATAGTTTCGAGATAATGTCAAACCGTCGGATGATTTACAAATTTTAAGTTTTTGCCGTAATTTTGTACTCCGGCACGGCGGCGGCGTCAGCGTCGGCGGCGGCGTCGGCGGCGGCGGCGGCGTCAGCGTCGTCGGCGGCGTCGGCGGCGTCGGCGGCCGTGTTGTCACCGGTAGGGGCGGGTGGTGGTTGCCATGTTGATATTTTGTTATATTGATATTTATTGTGTAATATTTCAGGATGGATTTACAAAGAGGACCAGGACCGATTGACAGTCATCTGCTATCATTGCAGTCAGGTCATCGATCTGAAGCTGTTTGGGCAGGTGATATTGATTCTACACTTCGAGGCAGAAACCCTGATAAGTATTTTTGGGATCTTTGCCCCCTCGATACTCGTGTTGCGAGTTTGTTGGACAGTTTTGGTTTTTATGGTGTTTATAGGTCTGGTAGAATTACACTTGACTTTCACCTCATCACGGCTTTAGCTGAGAGATGGCGCCGTGAAACACATACTTTCCATCTTAGATCCGGAGAGGCGACCATCACACTGCAAGACATTGCAGTTATATGGGCATTGCCAGTAGATGGTAATGTAGTATCCGGTATTGATTATGATAGGAGTATACCTGACTGGCAAGCATATTGCCATATGCTTTTGGGATTTGTACCGGATACTGCACACTTTAAAGGTGCAAAGTTATTTTTATCTGCAATAAACAATCATTTGGTGAATAATGCTCTTACTGAGCACAGTACGGAAGAAGATGTAGTCCGTTATACTAGGGGCTGTGTGTTATTGATGTTTGGTGGAATTTTGTTTCCTGATTCGTCCGGCAATACTGTAAAGTTATTATATTTACATATGATAGAGAATATTCATTTAGTTGGTAGTTATAGTTGGGGGAGTGCCGTATTGGCATATTTGTACCGTGAGTTATGCACTTCCTCGATGAGAGGCAAAAAAGTGATCGGTGGTGCATTACAGGTCGTACAGGTAAACTTTACATTAACACTTTTCAAATGTTTGAAATATTATTGTCGTCATAATAGCTGATATTATTCCTGATAATATTTTAGATTTGGGCATGGTCAAGATTACCTGGTTTAACTCCTCAACTGGGTGATGCTAGATTCGACACTGGCCCAATAATTATCAATGAGGAGAATATCTTACCTGCTGCTCCATATGGTGCAAGGTAATAATGTTTTTATGTTTTGTGCTATTTTATATGTTTAAATATATTTATAGATTTTGTAAATGTGTTTTTTTCAGGTGGACATGCCATTTAAGGTTCACGGAAACAGGGAGGCATTCTGTACGTATCATTAGGGACATTCTTGATGAGCAGCCATCAACTCAAGTAAGCAGTATATTAGTTGTGTTTGTTATGAAAGTTAATAATGTTGTTTATATTATTTTAATCCAATTTTGTATTTGTAGTTTAATTGGCAGCCATACCCTGATGAGTGTACTGAGCATCTGAGCCACCAGTTATGGACATATGCCGGCCCATTAATTTGTTATGAAATTGTTGAGATGCACCGTCCTGATAGGGTTCTTCGTCAATTTGGAATGCTCCAAGACATCCCCACAGATCCACAATCAAGGGATGATAAATTGCATTCTGTTGATCGAAGAGGAAGTATGAACAAGGATTGGAGTGCACATCATATTGGATACGTGCAGAAATGGGAGATGGCAGGTGATTTATGTGTGGACAGACCACTATATTGTGCAGTAGTGGTTGGATATAGTGAGTGGTATGACCGAGTCACCCGGCCATCAAAGGCAATTTGTACAGACCGGATACCAACATGGTGACGGCCCAGCGTGGCATCATGTGGTAAGTAAATATATTCAAACTTTGTTTTGTAGAATATGTCATATGGATTTATAGATTGAACATGTAATTATTGTTATTCACTTTTCAGCTTGATCAGATGCAACAGTTAAGTGTTAGTTGCGACCGCTATCCTGCTGAGGGAGAATCTGTTAGCACGTATATGGAGTCGATGAGAGATCATCATAGGGCAATAGCGCAGGATGTGATGCAAGTGGCTCGTGAATCTGGCCATTCTTGATTATGATAGTCGGCACGACCATATCTTTCCAACACAGAATCTGGCCATTCTTGATTATTTTCAATCATTCGCTCCATCTTCTTAATCCGTTCGACAAAATATAGTACACAACGATCAAAAGTTAATTGCACAATGGCGGTGATTGGAAGCCGACGAGCACCTTTCAAAACTCCATTTATGCATTCTGACATATTTGTGGTCATGATACCACAACGCCAGCCTCCGTCATGAGCAAGAGACCATTGACACTTATCGATACGACTCAAGTAATCAAAAGCCCTTGGCTCTATAAGTTTTATCTCTTCCATTGTGCGATCAAATTTTGTGAGTTGATTTTCTGATCCCGCTCTCCAACATAAGTCTTTCAAATGAACGGATTTGAAACGACTATTAAAGTTTGAGCAAACATGTCTCAAACAAAATCGATGTACTCCACGCGGTGATTTGAAGTCAGGAATACAATCGGCTGCTGCAATGAGGCCCGGATGACGGTCAGAAATCAAACATGCACCACCCTCAGATCTTCTCACAATATGCTGGCTTATCATCTCCAAAAACCGTCTCCATGACAGAAACTTTTCTTCGTCAACAATTGCAAATGCCAAAGGTAACACTTGATTATTAGCGTCCATTGTCACGGCAATCAACATCTTATGTTGATATTTCGTATACAGATGTGTTCCATCCACGCTTATTACCCGGCGGCAATGTTGAAATCCTTCTACACATGGTCGGAAGGCCCAGAACACGTAATTCAATGTCTTCTCTCTTGGTCTGGCATTGTCTAGGTGAACCCACTCAATGACGGTGCCGGGATTCCATTTTTGCAAAGCTCCCGTATAGTAAGGCAGTTTCTGAACGGAGCTCTCCCATGTCCCATACACATTCTCAACAGCACGTCGCAAACTAAACCATCCTTTGCATAAGAGATCTCAAATCCATATTTGTCTTTGACTGTTTGAATTACATACTTTATCTCGAAAGCTGGATCACGCCGAACAATTCCCACTAACAAGCTAGCAATCATGTTTTTGCCCAAATTTGCATGATCGATAGACAGCTCACTCAAAAAGCAGGTGTGAGAACCTCCATATTTGTTTATTTTGAATAATCCAACTTTCTTCTTCAACGAGGCGCGCATGTACCATCTACAAGGTGCATCTTCTGTACTGTGTTTGCACACAACTTTCCACAATGTTTTTGTACTTTTCACAACGCGGTACTCTCGTTTTGCAACACGTACAGAGTAATCCTTCACAGCTGCCTGCAGATGTGCTTTATTTTTGAAGACCATATCTACATGCAGATCCCCTTTGGAGTAATCGTAATAACTACCCCATTTACCTGTTGGAATGTCTACTGAGTCTGCAAATACTTCAGGATGTGTCATTGAGAAGAATGGAATTGTTGGATAAAGGACATGACTAGTTGTCGTGGTTGTCTCCGGTACATTAACTGACACTTCCTGGGTGATTGGGACCCCTTCATCTTCATCTGCAATTGTTTCTGACATGACACAAATGTCAACCTCATCGTCATCAGCATCATCCTCGGACGGAATATCATCTGGTTCTGACTGAATATCATTTCCCAATTCAGCGAAACTGTCTGCTAGTGGCTCAGGAGCAATAACATCAGCATCTATTGGATCGTCATCGTGGTGTCTACCGGAGACAGTCGGTCGTTCTGCAACTACAGGCAAACAATCTACATTTTCTGGAATATAATCATAGTTTCTTTGTTCCGTTTCTATGTAAAGTTCCAAGCAACTAAGACCTTGTTCTGAATCCAATAGCCATGCTAAATTATAATCATTACCGATTGGCAAAATTGTCTGTCGTACCCCGGCAAAATCTCTAAACATATGTCTTACATGTATTTTCAGAAGAAACTGGTTGCCATCGATGCCCGTGATATTATATATTTCGGTCAACAACTGCATAAAATTAATTGTGCGAGATATTGTGGTAACTCTTATTGGACCACGATCATATCTAATGGTATCCAAATCCTGTAATATATTACCTCCACAATATAATAATATTTGAATCGACATATCTGAAAAATTTATAAAATATTACAAATAATTAATAAATTTATAAAATCCATATGATAAAAACAATAATATAACAACATTTTTACCTGAAAAATACTTCGAGAGTGGTTAATTGAGATTGGAGATTGAACAATTTTGACGATAAAAATAAGATAAGAAACTATGATGATATGTGATTTTCGCTTCGGTATGAAAAAATGAAGGGCTCGGGCGGGGTATTTATACCCGAGAAGGCGCCATCTTGGATGGCGCCTTCATAAAAAAAATTAATTTTTTATCCGAAGGCGCCATCCAAGATGGCGCCTTCAATTATTTTTTTTATCAGCTACAGAAGACGCCATCGCAGATGGCGCCTTCACCTGAAGGCGCCATCTGAGATGGCGTTTTGGGTCATTTTAAAAATGATTTTCAAATTCGGATATTTTGTTAAATGTTTTATTTGATTGAAAAGTGTCCTTTGTTATTGTACATGAAAATATGAAATGCGAAATTGATTGAAAAGGTTTTTTAAGATTTAAAAATGCCTCGTCAAAAATATCATTTGCAACCCAAGCCATATTTTTAAAATATGGTTTAATTTAAAGGGTTTTTAAATTATGAAAAGTAATATTTTAAAATACTTAATACATAAGGTTATTTAAAAACTAATAGTTTAATTTAAAGGATTTTTTAATATTTTTAAATTATAAAGTCCATATTTTAAACTATTAATAACTAAGATTATTTTATAAACTATGTTCTTAACATGGTCTAGAATCTTGAAATTATCTATTTTGCGTTGGAAAATGGAAAGTGTCCTTTTCTTTGTGCGTGACAAATATGAAATGCCAAATTCACAAATTTCGAGACTGTTACACATATTTTTAATTAACTACTAAATGTGTAACATATTTTTAATTAACTACTAAATGTAATATGAAGGCGTCAACATACATGGCGTCTTCAAAACAATTTTTTTTTTTAAAATGAAGTCGTCATTTGAATTGTCGTTTTCACATGAAGCCACCAGTTCAGATGGCGACTTCGGTTAGTTTGCTACAATTGTTATAAATGAGTTATTTTGATAAATAAACTTTTTTTTGGGGTTAAAATGATAAAAAACCTGTAAAAACTTCTAGAAATTCAGAAGTCAATATACACTGTAAATCTGTAGTAATAATTGAGCATAACCAAAAAATCAAAACACAGAGCCTTGCTACGTGAACTAACATCGTACTTCAGGAGTCGACATTACGTCGGCAAAGCACAAAACTTCATAGACATATATTATTACAAGAATGTGTAAGTTAATTCGTACACGAAGATTACATGTACAACAAATAAGTTTTTAGAACAATGAATGAACCTTTACCAACAAGTAAACGATACAAAAATAAAATCTTACGAACAAAGAAGATTCGAAAAGCACCATCAGTATTTAAACTTTGCAAATTTTTTGCCTCACACACACCACGAGCATCTCCGACCTGAGGGAGGAAACTACAACTATATTACATACGGTGGATGAATGATGAAAAGTAGAAACAAATACCCATATCATTTACAAAAACAAACTTCACCTTGTTTATGTCTGTGTAATACACAGAGTTCGAAGAGCTTATTTATTGAGAAGAAGGTATTGTGTACTTTTTCTTTGAAAAGCCTTTTTTTTTCCAGCAATCTATATTGAAGGGAAGTTTAAGATTTGGGAACGAAGTTGTCAACATCAACAACAGTAAAACTTGAGTGTGAAATGGAGGTATGAAGGTCATTACACACGACAACTTGCTGTTTCTTTGGCCTGAGTCAAAATTAATGGATTAGAAAAAGGGTGTATAGCATGGAGAAATGAAGAGGAATAAGATGATAAATTTTATGAGTTATTATCTAATCTTTAAATCTCTAAATAAATTCAATCACCAGAGGCGTAGTTAGGAATTTTACGTATGGAGGGCTGGAGAAAAAGGCCCCTTGCTAGGGTTTGGGGCAGAGCCCCCGAAAGGAAATTTGGGAGATTCATTGCCCATAGTCTATTCGATCCCTTCATTTCCTACTGGGTGAAAATAAAAAAAAAAACGGGTTCACTAAATGTTAAATATGTCCATTTCTGGACCACCTTGAAAGCAAATATATCCATTTTAACCAATCATAATCTTCTCGATGACCATAATTTTTTTTAAAAGAAATAAACTTTACTAAAAATGATATATATCTACATATTTAAAAAAATTCACTTAAAAATAAAAAAAATTGGACAAATAACTATGAAATTATTTTATCAACATGCCTGTTAAAAACAAATAGACACTCTATTTGCTATATATCTTAAACACAAAACATATATATACAATAATTCTGGACATGGCTGGGTGGTCTAAAGCCCACCCTAGTCCATACCTAAGATCTGCCCCTGTCAATCCCTATGCATATGGTTGGTTATGTGCAATTTCAATTAGCAAATATTATCGAAAGGCAATTTCAATTAGTATGAGCTTCAAAGAAACTAAAGAGAGAATTCAAATCCTGATTACTAGAGTTAAATTTGATAATTAATGCCATTAAAAACTATTAGTTAGGAAATTAAAAACAATTACAACATATTTTAATTAAGGATAATAGATTTGTATGAACCACGTTGGTTCTGTGGGAGAAACTGGCACTCCCATACTTGTGTTGTTTAAATTTAAATTTGATAAATTAGTGACGAGACTCGGTTTTTATATTCAGGATTGGAGAATGATAATAAAATATCGAACGAGTTGTCGCCTGTCCTGTCGGAGCTGTGAAGAAGAAAGCATTTCCCCGCGGGGTTTTTTAATAATATAACCTAAAAAAAAAAAAATTATTTAACAAAATAACCTAAAAAATTTTTTATTTATCAAAATGACCGAAGTCGCCATCTTAGATGGCGACTTCAGTACAAAATTTTTTTTTTTATTGAAGTCGCCATCTCAGATGGCGACTTCAGTACAAATTTTTTTTTTTTACTGAAGTCGCCATCTGAGATGACGATTTCAATATAAAATTAATTTTTTTTGAAGTCGCCATCTCAGATGGCGACTTCAATATAATTTTTTATTTTTAGTGTGGAAGTTGCCATATATATATATATATATATTTATTTATTTATTTATATTTATATATGTAGAAGTTGCCATATCAAATGTCGTCTTCCATATATATGACAACTTCTATGTATGTTAAGTAATTACATCAATTATGGAAGGCTAAATAAAATCTATTTTTACTATAAGTGTATGTTTATATAATAGGACATAAAAAATTTAATTTACGGGGTATTAGATAATTTTACACTTTCTTATTTTCTTTTTTTTTTTGGAATGCAATTTCGTTGTCTACTTATTCAAATATTATACAAAGATTTTAAAAAATACACATTTCAATTTTTACAAAAAGGATCGTGCTTGGCTATAATGCACGGACATTGATACGGCGATACTGACACGGCACGATTCACTTTGTACTATGGAAACTAATTTTTTTAATAATAATAATAATAATATCATATTATTTCTTTACAAAATAATAATAATAATAATAACACTAATATAATAAATTAATTAATTAATAATAACATTTATAAGAGCTAGTTAAAATAATAATATTAATGATAAATCACGATAAAAATATATATAATGGAAATGGGATGGACAATGTTATTAAATTATATCTATTGTTTTTTTTTCCAGTATACTTATAATGTGATATATTAATTTGAATTAATATAGTGTGTTATCTATTATATTGAATAAGTAGACAAGGAATTGCACGGATACTGATAGGGCGACACTGATATGATATTATTATTATTATTATTTTTGTAAAGAAATAATATGATATTATTATTATTATTATTAAAAAAATTAGTTTCCATAGTACAAAGTGAATCGTGACGTGTCAGTATCGTCGTATCAATGTCCGTGCATTATAGCCAAGCACGATCCTTTTGTAAAAATTGAAATGTGTATTTTTTAAAATCTTTGTATAATATTTGAATAAGTAGACAACGAAATTGCATCCCAAAAAGAAAAAGAAAATAAAAAAGTGTAAAATTATCTAGTACCCCGTAAATTAATTTTTTTATGTCCTATTATATAAACATACACTTATAGTAAAAGTAGATTTTATTTAGCCTTCCATAATTGATGTAATTACTTAACATACATAGAAGTTGTCATATATATGGAAGACGGCATTTGATATGGCAACTTCTACATATATAAATATAAATAAATATATATATATATGGCAACTTCCACAGTAAAAATAAAAAAACTATATTGAAGTCGCTATCTCAGATGGCGACTTCAAAAAAAAAATTAATTTTATATTGAAGTCGCCATCTGAGATGGCGACTTCAGTAAAAAAAAAAATTTGTACTGAAGTCGCCATCTCAGATGGCGACTTCAATAAAAAAAATAAAATTGTACTGAAGTCGCCATCTCAGATGGCGACTTCGGTTATTTTGATAAATAAAAAAAAATTTAGGTTATTTTGTTAAACAATTTTTTTTTTAGGTTATATTATTAAAAAACCCTTCCCCCGCGTCTATCTATGCAGACACAGAGACGAAGTTGGTATTTCGGATTTTACTAGGTTTGCACTAAGTCACATAATCCTCCTACCCCCCTCCACGCACTGGCGCTCCGGCCGCGAACTGGCGAACTTAGTGCGCGTGCGGCGCATTAAGGCGACTTAAGAATTTCTAGTTCGCGCTTTAAGAATTTCTAGCTCTCGCACTAAGATTTTATAATTCGCGCACTAAGATTTTATAATTCGCGCACTAAGATTTCCTAATTCGCGCATTAAGATTTCATAATTCGCGCATTAAGATTTACTAAGTCGCGCACTAAGTTACTAAGTCTTGTTAATCCTCCTTAATTCTCCGATTTTTTTTTTTTTTGTAATTATAAAAAAAATCTTTGATTTAGGGTTTAGATGAATTTTTATGGTTTCTAGGTATTTTGGATTGGTAAGAAAATTATATTATATGGTAAATAGATAGATAATGAATCATGAAAAGATAACATATGAAAGATTAAAATATGTGATAAAAGAAAGTATGATAAATCTGTGATTTTGTAACATTTTTGCGGAGTAAATAATAATAAATTTGATATCTTAGTTTTTGCATGAAAATTAATAGAATGAACTTTATAAATAAAACTTTTATTTTTATTGAGTTAATTTAAATGTTTATATTAGTCATTTCATAAAGTAATAATATAAGTCTTCAGAAATAATATGAGTCATTTTTAATAAATTCATATTATTACCAAACATGTTGGAATAAATATGAACAATTTGGTTTCATTTTTCAAATTCGTTATTTTATATCTTAAAATAAAACAAAACTTTAATACTTCATTTCTATTTCTACAATATATTTTTCGGAGAACTCTTACTAGACGAACGATCAAATACAAGATTCAAATTACGTTGTATCACTGTCTATAACATTTTTGCAAAGCTGCAAATGTTAGACTATTCAATAAAATCTAATTTTAATGTTTTTTAAGAATGGTAAAGCTGCAAACATCAAAGTTGTTAAGAACTTGATATTGTAAATTTATAAATAATATAATAATGATGTGAGTATGTTAAATATGATGTATATTATGTATGTTTAACTTCATTTCATCAGTGTATATGTATATATATATATTTATTTATTTTTAATAGGCGCATTAAGGCGCACCCGCACTCAATTTTTTTGCAAATTGACGCACTCACGCATTCGCATCCGCATCCGCATCCGCTCCCGCATCGGACTTATGTGACTTAGGGTTTGCAGCAAATTATCTTTCAACTGTTTCCCAATTTTGCCTGACAAACTAGAAACCCGTACTCAATTTTTTTGCAAATTGACGCACTCACGCATTCGCATCCGCATCCGCATCCGCTCCCGCATCGGACTTATGTGACTTAGGGTTTGCAGCAAATTATCTTTCAACTGTTTCCCAATTTTGCCTGACAAACTAGAAACCAACCATCAATTGTCGCGAAATAAAAAAAAAAAAATTATGCTTATTCTTTCAACTCAAACTATGTTTAATTTTTTCATACAAATAAATTTCAAACTTTAATCCAAAAGTTCGAATGCCTCCTCCAACTCATATGCTTATTCGTAAAACTTGTAAGTTTTAGCCTTCATTATGATTTGCCTGAGCGCTCCCATGGGTCCCACAATGGTCAAAATAACTCCAAACATTATGCAAAACTGAGATGTCAACACCAAAAATCAATTAGAATTTGTGCTTAGTTCTGAGCAAGACCAAAGTTAAGAAATTATGATTCTTGAAACTGCACATACCCAATTCGCAAACCAAGAAAGGCCAAGTCTCCTCGGTTTTTTTAATACAAGCCATATGATGCAGGGAAGCTGCAGAGTTCACCAATTTTATATGCTACAAGCTGCAGAATGAATACAGATGCAAGAAACACAATAAGAATTGCTTACATAGTACGTAGTTGGCGCGAGAGCAAATCCTCCAAAAAATCCAAGAAGCCCGTTGAAGAAAGGGAAGGTTATCGCCATAAACATAGTAAATGCTAGAAAACAATGATGTCTATTTAATGAACTCAAATTAAACCTGAACCACAAAGCCTACAAAACATAGTTACTTACCCACATAACTATTCCTTGCAACAAAACGCAGATACCAACTTCGTCTGAAGCTCAGTTTCTTTACTAGCCCAGTTTCAATAAAGTCGTATACTGGCATAGCATATATCTGCACATAAATACCATGTGTGTATGATACTCTACGATGGGGATAAAGAAATCGAGTATCGACATGAAAAAAGATCTGACTAAATTTGTTATAATCACCTGATATGTCCCGATAAGATGAACTACAACAAACATGTTAGCCATGGCAATAAGCCATTTAGGTTTCTTTAGTGTAATTAGAATATTTTCATCCACTGTATTGCCAAATATCAAGTATCCAACGATTCCAACTGGGAAGTAGCAAATGGCAACGACTATATAGGCGACGATTATGCCCCTCCACATAGGTACCTTCGAAGGCTTATCTCGGGTAGAAGGCATAGAAGCTTGAATCTCCATCACTACACTGTGACCGCTATATGCAAAAGCCACGGTTCCTAAGGAACCAAAAAAGTTAAAAACTCTACCAACCGTTGTATGAGATCTGTATCCATATTGCACATCAGGTTGCACGCCCATGTTGACAGAAGCTCCCCAAGCTATTGCAGAGTAACTTCACAAAATAAGACATTCGTTAACAGTGTAACTTGAAACTTTTAAACTAACTGCAAAAGGGGATCGAGTTAAATTATTAATGGATTGAGTTAAATTGTTGAAAACTTAACATTGGATTCTAGGATTTTAGAGATTTCATCAAATTACAAAGCAAGAAACGAGACACATACCTGACGGACATGACAGCTGCTGCCAAAGATATGCCAGAGATTGAGTTGAAACTGGGGAGTTGGGAGAGTGCGAAGTGAGCAGAGGCGAAGATCATGATAAAATAGGAAAGCTTGATGTTCTTGCAGGGTTCGTGGCAGAGTAACTCATGGAATTTCTTGAGTGATTGACCTCCTGTAACCATATATACTATGTCTACTCCAACTTGGACAACTAACTGCATGGGAATGACGATCCAAAGGCCAAGCTTTTCACCAAAAGCATGTTGTCCAAGCTCATGATACCTGTCGAAACGTTTCCCACGATCCGTTTCATGCATTTCAACCATTTGCCACAAAGAGTACAGCGTGACGATCCAAGATAAGACCAATACCGTTATTCCAGGACCCCTGAAAAAAATGGCAGCACAATGAAGGGATACGAGGAAATGCGTTCTTGTACTCACTTCTCAGTAAACTAAGGCAGAAATACATTTTTATTCTTTTAATTTTCATTACTCGTTACTTGTAATTTTAAAGGTCCTCTTATCTTTATTGGGTCAGATACTTTTGTCGTTTATGTTTTATCAAATGTAATTTTAGTTCTTTCTAAAAGATTATTGAACTTTCCAAAAACATAATCTCTTTTAATGATTTTTTCTTGATTCTTAAAATGATATTACTTCAATTTCCCACTGTTTTTTCTTAAAATCATTTTCTATCATCACGTTATATGAATTCCATTCAACTTATAATAAAGAACGCAAAACAAGTAGATGATTTTCCTCATGCAATTTCATATTGCCTGTAATTTTAAGTAACCGTTTAGTGCTAATTTTAAAAAAATTATAAATTTTAAGAAAATATTCATAATTAACGTTAAAATTTGGCTTTTAATGTTTTGTGGTGTTCTTCTCTCATGTATTTTTTTTTCGTAGCATTTTTTTCGTAGCAAAATAGATCAGTAACATATATGCTTTTATTTCATACATGCTTCGGAAAAGTGATTTTCATTAAAAAAAATTTAAATGAAAGAAACGCATACCGAGTATGCGTTTCTTTCAATTAAACGCGATTCACTTATTTGTTTAACCACAAAACACTAAATGCCAATTTTTGACGTTATTTGAAATTTTTTTAGAATTTATAATTTTTTTTGAAAATTACCCATCCCCAGCTAAAATAATTGGGGGTTTTTAATTATTTGACCTAAAAAAAATCTATTTATTAAAATGACCCAATTAATTTTTTTTTATTATCAGTATGACCGAAGTCGCCATATGAGATGTCGACTTCAGTACGAAAATAAATTTTTTTATTGAAGTCGCCATCTAAGATGGCAACTTCAATATAATTTTTTTTTTTACAAGGAAGTCGCCATATATATATATATTTATATGGAAATCGTCGTTTCAGATGACGACTTCCATATATGTATGTATTTTTATATGGAAGTTGACATCTCATATGACGACTTCCGTATATATAGTATTCTACTATTTAATAGTCTTCCATATATATATTTTTAATTTTGTTATATATATAGACTTTCATATATATTTAATAGTCTTTTTTACTAAATATCATATAACATAGTCTTCTATTAATTAATAATTCTACAATATCCTTTATTTATTATTTTCTACTTCTTAATAAATTACTATAAATTAATGAAAATAATATGTTCTTTTATATATTTACTATTTTTTAAATTAGATCTATAATTTTAAATTATGCCCAAACAAACTTATTCTCACTAAATAACATTATCATAATTAAATTTTAGATGGTTAAACTTTAGAATTGATATTTATATTGTGTTCATACTATTTTAAATTATACTTATAATGTGATATTATATTTAAATTAATATAGTATGTTATTTATTATTATTATTATTATTATTATTATTATAAATACCAGTTTTTTAGTAATTATACTTATAAATTTGAATCTTATATGATAACTTCGTTATAAAAAAAACTGATAGTTATAATAATAATAATAATAATAATAATAATAATAATAGATAACACATTATATTAATTCAAATTTATATCACATCATATGTATACTTGGAAAAAAACAATAGATATAATTTAATAACATTGTCCATCCGACTTCCATATATATATTTTTATTTGCTTTATCATTAATATTATTATTTTAACTAGCTCTTATAAAATGTTATTATTAAATTATTTATTATAGTAGTATAATATATTATTATTATTATTAAGAAAGAAACAATGTATGATGAAATAAACTTATTTAAAGTATTTTTGAAAAATATATTATTTTCATTAACTTATAGTAATTTATTAAGAAGTAGAAAATAATAAATAAAGGATACTGTAGAATTTTTAAGTAATAGAAGACTATGTTATATGATATTTAGTAAAAATATTATGTAAAATATATATATGGAAGTCTGACACAATAAATATGAAGGACCAAAATCACGGATTTAAAAACAAAAAGATGTATAATACATAGTCATGAAAATTAAATATTGAGAGTTGTATTTCATATTGAGTTATATTTGCTCCTTATAAAAGATTTTGGGCTACTCCAATCCATGTATTCTTAAAATTAAAGGATTAGAAATGCATTTTCCCATAAACTAAGGAATAGATTAAAAAATTCATAAGCTTACTGTAGTAAGTTGAAGGGTTACTGTATTCTTACATACCATCCTAGTTCGGACATGGCGTAAGGGAGGCCAAGAACTCCAGCTCCAACTATAGCTGTGATATTGTGGAAAGCTGAGGACCACCATTTTGCAGTTCTAGAAGAAGGGATAGGAAGCCAATCGTCGATTGCCCTCTGTTCCGCGGATCGATCTTCCTCCTACATTACGTATTCTATGTGTAAGACCTCAAATTTACCTAGGTAATTAATTGTTCAAAGAGAGTTAAAAAAAGAAAAAAAAACTACATAAAAACAAAAAAGATTGATCCAACATGCAGCATAGTCCAACAAATTAGCAGATGCAAAATAAAGAGAAAAATTCAGATTTAAGCACAAAGAAACTTCAAAGGGTATTCAAGAAATCCCACAAGTTAGCGAGAAATCGATGATTTGGTGAAATAAATTTAACAACCATGCCCAAGCTTCTTGTCCACAAGTGTATATAAACGAACCAAAGAGTCTCACATCTTTAAAATAGAAGTTATCTTCATCAACGGGAACTACGGCATCCATTTGATTCTTTTTCAGATTCAAGAATTAAGGAGAAAAAGAAACTGAACCGAGGAGCACGACGAAAAAAAATGACTTCTCTCTACAAAATAAAAAGATTCAATGAGATGACTGACGCTGGAAAATGTGCGATGATGGGTTGTATTTTCCAAGAAAATTCTTGAGAAGATAATTAAGTTGTATTTTGATGATCGCTGTGTGAGGCTGACTTTATGGTATTACTTCCAACAAACTATTTTACAACCTTATAATTTCGTTAAATAACTTAATTTAAAATATTTTACATTTGATATTATAATATAAAAGGCATTACACAAAAATAATGATTTTAAACATAGTTTTTATATTAACAATAATTTAATTATTCGTAATAATATAATTATAATTATGCATGTTAGTATAATTATAAATATATACTAATTTTTATTGTTGGCATTATATTATTACTATTATCATGAGTTATTATTATTATAATATTACTGCCACTATTATTAATGATGTTTTCATAGTTGTTATTTTTGTTATTATAGTTAATATTATATATTATTACTATTTCTATTATAATTATTATAAAAAAATTATTTGTATCAGTCATTGTTATCTGGGTGGTATAGTAATAAGTAATCATTATTATAAGGTTATTTTTCCTAATAATCATTATTAGTTGTTATTGTTAATATGTTGTTGCTGTATGTAGTAAAGATATATTTGATAATCGATATAATAAAATCTATGAGGAAAATTTGATTTGCTAAAGGCAACATTAATAAGCTCTCTCGATTAATATTTAAAAAAAAAAGAAAAAAAAAACTTATAGCTCTCCCAAACAGGCTATGATGTCGTTAGTTAGTACTCGTCAAACTCATGGACTCTAATTATTAATTAAATTAATAATAATGTTTACTTAGACTTAAAAAGTTGACTTTAGACTAAGTCCTTTCAGTGATTCGATAGAGTTTATTCAATAAAAGTACATGAGACGTTGCGTTCACTTCCATATAGTTTGATTTGGCCTTAAATACAAAAAACAAGCCCGAGATTCCATCTCCCCCGAAGAGATTTTGATATCCAATTGACATGAAACATCTATAATAAGTCAATATAACTGGATCCATGACAATTTAGTAGAATTTTACAACAGAGCTGAGTATGGCTCTGAAGATGGATTTGCCTGGTAACCCAATACAAACTAATGAAGCACGGCCATATACAAGAAAGAAAGATACTAGTAAGCTAATGAAGAACTCAATATAAATGCACGAATATAACCAGCGAGGCTCAAGTGTATCATAGCAGTAGGATCACAACCTTTGTGATTTTAGAAGTCAAACAACTTCTTTGGGCTTACCCTGAATGCCTCATTGTCAATTAAACTCCTTTGATAGACAATGGCTGAAATACAATTTCATCAACAACCTACCGATCGTGGGTAGCGCCTAACATCTTTGCTTCACGAAGACCTAGAGACAAATGACTAGCAACGTACGAGAATCTGTCAGCCATAGTTAGCGTGCAGTACATTCCTTTCACTCAATATGTCCCGATTGAAAATCTAGGGCATTGGTTGGTCGAGGCCCCTTATGATTTCAATAACTATGTTTGTTTCACGTTATATGATTCATTGTATGCGTATATGAAAAACTCTTTTTTCACAAGCACTACCCACTCTGGCCAGAGATTCCTTGAATCATATACAGAAAAACACATAGGATATCCTGGTTCATCGAGACCAGTGGTGAATCCCCAATGACAATCATAGGTCTCTGACATCATCACTGCATACCCAAAATAACAATTTTATGACCCACATATGTGTAAGGAATCCGACTATCATATAGAAGTGCAACGGAATAAAAATTTTGGATTCCCACCGAGGACCTATACGAAGTATTCATATCGGGTGTCGAGAGTTATACCTTTGTAGCGTGTTTGATGCAGAATCCTCGAAGCTAGACGTCCACGAGTCACGACAAAGCTTTGCAACTTTGCCTCTAAGGTATCCACACGATCAAATCGATGAGGGGATGTTGAAGATATCAAGTTGCTAGACTTGATATTCAACAGGAAAGGGATGAACAGAAGTGACGGCTGCACCTCTGTCTTTTCGAAAGCTTTTAGGTTTAGGTCTTAGTTAATCTGATTAACCCTTTCTCCCCTTATATGCATGTATTTATATATCGATAAATATTAGGCGGCTAATATCAAAATATAGGGTTTTCCAAAAACCCCTTAAGCCCAATAAATATTTATCTGTATATATAGTTTTGCATATTTAAATATATATCTTCATATATATATATATATATATAATCAGCCCATAATAATAATATATATTATGTTATGATTAGTACTCTTCCTAATCAACTTAATTCATCCAATGAATTTAACTCCCTTTATTGTTTTGATCTTTTGTGCGACCCGTTAGGATCTTGTAACGTTGGCAGTGACATAAAATCTAATTTTATGTCACAAGCAATGGGCGGTATCTAGCAACACATCAAGGCTACTCAAGTTACAAGAATGTCATTGACTCGACATAACCTATGGCCTGTGATAATATATATCATGTAACTTAATCCCTTTGTCCTATGTGTTTAGATTAAACACGAGTCATGGAATAGTCATACTCGTATACATAATTCGTGGTGTATCAAATGATTGTCTTTATAGTTTACCCTGTTACATGTAACGTTTGACAATATCAAGATACACAACTCCTTATGTTGGGATCTCTGGTGATCTCAAGTCGTAAGGATTACATACATTATTATCACTATGAGAATTGCTTATGACATTCATATAACTATCCATGTAGCATTCTCATGGTGGGTCTGTCCAATACGTTGTTCTCTAACATGTACCCATGTGTTGATTTGATATCTCATATCCATGAACAATTCATCAATCAATATATACTAGTCTCAATGCATTATCATTATCATAATTCATAATAATACTTGACTAGGGACATTTGTAAGAATAATACAATATTATTCTAAGGACATTAACATATATATGTATATATATGTATATATATATATTCATATTACACAGATACTGGAATAATATATAATAATGAATTGTCTTTAATAAAATCATATTACATTGTATGCCAAAATCAATCATCTAATGAGTTGTCTTAGGGCATATCCCTACAAATCTCCCACTTGCACTAAGACCAATCAAACATGTACTTAATGCCTAAAGATCTAGTATAACGATCATGATTATGTTGTGACAGAGGTTTCATCAGTGGGTCAAATACATTATCATCAGTTGGTACTTTGCATATTTTTACATCTCCTCTTTCAACGATTTCTAGAATGAAATGAAAGCGCCGAAGTATGTGTTTGGACCGCTCGTGAGATCTGGGTTCCTTAGCCAATGCGATGGCTCCATTGTTGTCACAATATAGTTCAATCGGATCTAGTATGCTAGGCATAACCCCAAGCTCAGAAATAAACTTCTTGATCCAAACGGCTTCCTTTGATGCATCTGAGGCAGCAATATACTCAGCTTCAGCTGTAGAATCGGCTATTGTTTCTTACTTTGAACTCTTCCAGCTCACAGCACCTCCATTTAGGAAAAATACATATCCTGATTGCGATCGGAAATCATCCTTGTCGGTTTGGAAGCTTGCATTAGTGTAACATATTACATTGAGCTCTTCCTCACCTCCATAAATCAAGAATGTATCCTTAGTTCTTCTCAAGTACTTCAGCATATTCTTGACAGCGATCCCGTGACATTCACCTGTATCAACTTGATATCTGCTCGTCATGCTAAAAGCATACGAGACATCGGGACGAGTACATATCATGGCATACATGATAGATCCAATGGCTGACGCATATGGAATCTTACTCATGCGTTGTCTCTCATCTTGTGTTGAAGGACACTGATCCTTCGAGGGATGTATCACATGTGTCATAGGAACGAATCCTTTCTTTGATTCTTGCATGCTAAACCGTTTTAGCAATTTATCTATGTATGTACTTTGACTTAGGCCAAGTAATCTTCTTGATCTATCTCTATAGATCTTGATACCTAACACGTAGGTGGCTTCACCCAAGTCTTTCATAGAAAAGCAATTCCCTAGCCATATCTTTACAGAGTGCAAGGCAGAGATATCATTCACAATGAGAATTATGTCATCTACATACAACACTAAGAAGATAATTATGCTCCCACTGACCTTCTTGTAGACACAAGGTTCATCAACGTTCTTGATGAAACCAAACTCTTTGATTGCATCATCAAAATGAAGATTCCAACTCCGAGAAGCTTGCTTCAATCCATAAATGGATCGTTGTAGCTTGCATATCTTTCCAGCATCCTTTGGATCGACAAAACCCTCGGTGTGTCATGTACACATCCTCAAGTAAAGATCCGAATGGATTTAACCATGACAACTGGTGAAAAAGTTTCATCATAGTGAATACCATGAATTTGTTTGAAACTGTGGGGTCCTCGTTACTTAATCCATTATGTATCATGTTAACATACATACGTGAGTCTGAATTAAATAAAAACATGCACTGATTAGAAGTTTTTACTAAGTAAGTTATTCCAACTTTATAAAAACCCTACCATATATACATCATATGGAATTCAATCAACTTAAATAAAAACAACTCCTAGGCAGTGGTTCAGTTCGCAGCGGAAAATGACTCACATCCCGTCCTCCCACGTCTATAAGTCCCTACAGAAACATTCACACAACATGAGTATAGATAAACAACTATCTCAGTGCGATATCAAAACACAATATCAATGATAAAACAATAATAATCAGATCCAATGTGAATGCTCTGTCTCATGCATCAACAAATGCAACTATGCCATGACATGTCTCATCAATCACCCTATTATCACGAGCCCAATATGATATGCCTATTGAGCTCAATATGTCAGTGGAACCACATCACATCTTCATATTAGCAGCACATATCATAGTACCGTACTCATCTGTGATAATAACCAGAGCATATACCCAAACCAGGCGTATATCTCTCAAGCCAAAGTATATGTAGTATATCTATCGTGGCAACTATCCCAGCCAAAGCATATACCAAACCTGGCATATCTATCAAGGCACTGATCTTACCAAAGCATATACACATATCTATCAAGGCATACATCCCAATCATATGAAATCCATGTATGTACATGCATATGATACTACCAATCATATGACACAAAGCTAACATAAATCATATGATATCAAAACCATAACATCATCATCACAGATTATCTATACTCCGTACGTCAACACGTACCTGTTCTGCGACAAAAACGATATAATTTAGACGTCAATGTCTAACCGCCTCGTTGCCCCGTCCCTGTGATGATGCTACAACAATACCAACAATATATTATGTTATCATAGACATTAAAATCAAATTCTACAAAAATATAACATTTTTACAAATTCTGACCCTGGCGATCGATCGCTATATTTCACCGATCGATCGACATACTGTTCTGCCCTCTCGCGATCGATCGCCACTACCTCGCGATCGATCGCCAAATGTTCTGTGGCTCGCGATCGATCGCCATACTTTTCCCGACCGATCGCCACATGATTTAACCGCCTTATATTTTGTTCTGTCTCGGCGATCGATCGGCACAAAGCTAGCGATCGATCGCCGATGTCCAAAAAAATCAGAACATGGCGATTTGAGCTTATCTCCATGGTTCTTCTTCTCCTACTCGAAATTAACCAATTCCACATGTTTCTTGCAATCTCTAGTAACATATTAACATGTTTCTATTATCTTGGAACTCAATTCTTGGCATAGAAACAAGTTATGATTCTAAGCATGCACACTTGGGATTCAACTTCATATAACTCATTCACAACTACACCAACCAATCTTAAAAGCATGAATTCCTTACCAAGAGGTTATGGAACCACTTCACTCCACTTTCTTAATTGATTTCCAAGTGAACTCCAAGCTAAAAGATTCAACATAAGCAAGAAGCTAGAGAGGAGCTTGGTAGAGATCACTATGTGTGTTATGGTGTATTGTGAGTTTAAGCTCACTAATCCCCTTAATATATCCACTTGCTATAATAACATGCCAATTAACATAAACATGTAAATCCAAACTCACATTCACATGCTAATGCAACTTTAAATGAAAGGCAAAGGCATATGAAATTCAATTCAAATGCATACTAGTCCATGTTGCTTGATATGCCACTACAATTCAAGTTATTTCTTTGCACTACATCTTGTGCATCATGTTTCATTCCTTGACATATATCACATAGTCATGTCATGTATGTGAGTATTAACCCTCGGTTCAACCTGAACCCGAGTCCACATCGTACCGTAATTATTCAAAATTACGCCATAATCATATGACACGTGTATAAAAACAACTCGAGGCATTACAGAAACCTTTAGCAACCAATTGTCCTTTAAAGGTTTGTACATTACCATCCATGTCGGTCTTTTTCTTGAAAATCCATTTGCACCCTATGGGTCTTACCCCTTCAGGTGGGTCAACCAAAGTCCATACTTGGTTTACATACATGGATTTCATCTCAGATTTCATGGCCTCTAGACATTTCTCAGAATCAGAGCCCATTATAGCTTCTTGATAGGATGACAACTCATCATCATCAATGAGTAGTAAGTCACCTTGTTGAGTCACAAGAAATCCATATCTCTGTGGCTCCCGGTGTACTCTTACAGACCTATGCTGGGCTTGTGTCTCTTGAGCAGGCATTTCATCCACAACAACTTGTGGTGTCTGCTCTGTTTCCATCTCAGTATTATGTTCAGCGTTTTCTTGTGGTTGTGCTTCACTAAGTTCTATTTGTCTCCCACTGGTTGTTCTAGAAATAAATTCTCTTTCAACCACTTTGTTCTCGGTGGGATAATAGAAGTATCCTTTTGTTTCCTTAGGATACCCCTGATAAGTGTGATTTTTACACTTAATTTAGTATAAGATTAGAGGTGTTTTCGTAGTGATTTCTGGAAATGATTACGTGTTTTGGTATTTATTTGTTTATTTCAGGAATCCAGGTCCAATTGCATAGAAGTGGGGGAATTACACTTAAAATGATGAAAAATGACCAAACCGAGCAACACACGTGACATGACGTGGAGGAATTTTCAAGTACACATTAAATTGGATAGAAATTCATTGCTTTAAGAGACCAACATGGATGAAATATTATATTATAATATATGATATTATAATATACTATATTATATAAGATATTAGATTGGAAGGAACGTAGCACATGAGAGACACAGAAAGGAGAGACGTGCATCAGATAATAAGGGCCGAGAGACGCAAGAAAAGATGAGAGGATCAGAAAGGGATAAGTGTAGGTTAAACGTGAGCAGATGAAAAGGGAAAAAACTTTCATTCACGGAGGAAGCTGATAAAACGTAGAAAAGCAGCAACGTGCGAAGTGGGAGGAGATTGAGAGGAGCGAAACATACAGAAGAAGAAGGACTTGAGAGGAAGAAAAGAGACGTGAGAAACAGGAGGATTGAGGTGATCAGATTGAGACGGAATAATAGTTACTGGAGAAGGAAATAAAGAGACGTGAGGACAATAAACAGAAAGAGACGTGAGTTCAGATTAAGGGCAGCAGATAAATAGACGAAGAGATATATAAGAGCAGATATCAGAAACGTGAGAAAGGCGAGAGGAGTTAATGGAGGAATTCTGGAGAAGAGTTACGAAGGTGAGAGCAAGAACTGATTGTTGAAGAAGAATTCACGTACAGAAAGCAAGGAGTTGAAGACTCACGTACATAAAACAAAGCGAGAGACGGAGCTACGGATCGACAACGCGATTCAACATCACTAGTTATACATATTTCTAAACTTTGTTTGATTCTATTTAATTTCTTTATGCTTTTGATGTTGAAAAACATGGTTTTGCATTTGATTTTGAATATGTTTCTAGGCTAAGTGTGTTATCAAGACTTAGGGGATCCCATTTTATGAAGCCATGATTTAATTTGAATGTTTTGATTGATTCTTATATATCTAAGTGTTTAGATCATTGTTCTTCATGCTTTTAAGGGTTTGGCCATCCTTGAATGATATAAAATTGCAATTGAATTGACCATAGGATATTGTGATTCGATAAAGTGATCTCTGCCGTTGTTTTAGGTTGAGACGGACCAAGTAAAATCTAGCACACGTGTGATAGCAATAGATTTACCAAAATCGAAGGCTAGAAGTTTTCATAGATCAACTTACAATATTAATTGTACAATAAGGGTACGAGAGTGGCTTATTGTTACGTTAGTATTAGATTTGTTATAGCCGGACCAAGGTATAATAAGTGAATTAGGAAAACTCGTCACCTTAGATTGTTTGAATTAATTCTTAACTAATAACCGAATTGTGGGGGATTACATAGGTGAACCGAAAGTCTTTATAATTGTCTCTATTGATTTTATTCTCATTCTCTATTGTTTGTTTGGGTTAATTATTGAGTTAGTTAGTCAAATTAGCTAATTAGTCATAACCATTTTTCGTAGGCTAAATATACTTAAACTAGTTGAGTTTGGTACTTATTTCCTAGTCCTCGTGGGTTCAACACTCATACTTATATTATCATTATACTAAAACTTGACACCGTGCACTTGCGGAATAAAATCGCTACACTGGAAATAATTGTTTAAAATAATAGCGATCAAGTTTTTGGCGCCGTTGCCGGGGACTAGTTTTAATAATATCAAACGAGATTAGTTGACTGTAGTTTAGTCATTTATTTGTTTTTATTTTCGATTTTTTTTCCTTTCTCTCTACTCTTCTACTGTTTGTGTTCTTTTTGGTTGATTGTTACATGTTGTTATCTCTTGGTGCATGCTAAGGAGTAGCAAGCCTACACTTGAGAGCATACTTGTCAAAGGAGGCTAAGGCAAGCAAGAGCACACATGGCTAATACCGAGGAGATTCTGGTACCACTAGTGGGAAGATCACTAAATGGACTATGCCCACCGTGCATTCCATGGATCACTGTCGAGTATCACGAGACCAACCATACAGGCTAACAATTTTGAGATCAAGACTGCTATCATACATATGATCCAACATTCGGTCCAGTTTGGGGGAGCTGCTACAGATGATCCAAATGATCACATCTCCAACTTCTTGGAGATTTGTGATACATTCAAGCATAATGGCGTTACTGACGACGCCATCAGGTTACGTTTGTTTCCCTTTTCTTTAAAAGATAAAGCTAAATCCTGGTTACAATCGTTGCCTACAGGATCTATTACCACGTGGGATGGAATGGCGCGGTTGTTCTTGTCAAAATTCTTTCCACCATCCAAGACGGCCAAGATGTGCAATGACATCACTAATTTTGCGCAATGTGATCCAGAGACACTATATGAGGCTCGGGAGCGCTTCAAAGATCTACTGAGGAGATGCCCACATCACGGCCTCCCTATCTGGCTGCAGGTACAAATATTTTATAACAGTTTATTTTCTGATAATCGTTCTATGATTGGTGCAGCGTCAGGAGGAACTGTGATGAGGAAGACGCCCGAGGAGGCCTATACACTGTTGGAGGAGATGGCTGCTAATAGCTGCCAATGGCAGTCAACGTGCCAGAGAAGCAAGTCGGAGTGCATCAAGTTCAAGAAGATGGATAGTTTGATCATGCATGCAATGCAAGTTCAAACTGTTACATGCGAGCTTTGCCATGGAGGACATCCGAGCACTGAATGCCAGGTTGGTAACCCATTCAATACTACTAATGAAGCTGTTAATTTTGTAGGGAACCGACCACCACCGACCTACCCCTACCAAAACACGTACAATACAGGGCCGAGGAATTTTCCCCAACCACCACTGGGGTATGCACCAAAGCCAAGCATGGAGGAGCTGCTAACTAAGTTCATATCATCGGCTAAAACAAGGATGAACAATCATGAGGCATCGATAAAGAACTTGGAAGTCCAAGTGGGACAGTTAGCAAAGATCGTAGCCGAACGAGCACAAGGATCACTATCTAGTGACACTGAGACGAAACCTAGGGAGCAAGTCCATGCTATCACGTTGAGGAGTGGAAAGGAGGTCGCTGAGAAGAAGGATGTGCACGTAGAGTTAAGAGGCGAGGCGGACATCAAGCAAGAAGATGATTAAACACGCGAAAAAGGTAAGTCTACTAAAACCCCTGCACCAATCACACATGCTAAGGTAGATATCCCACCCCCATTCCCCGCTGCATATAAGAGAGCAAAAATAGATGCTAAGTTTGCTAAGTTTTTAGAATTGATAAAGAATCTTCATATTGAGATGCCTTTCATTGATGATATTCGGCACATGCCGAACTATGCTAAGTTTTTAAAGGAGATTCTGTCAAAAAAGCGGAAACTGGGAGAGCATGAGATGATGAACTTAACTGAGGAGTGTTCTGATGTCATTCAAAATGATTCACCTCCAAAGTTAAAGGATCCAGGGAGTTTCACTATACCTTGCAAAATCAATTCTAAATCTTTCAATAAATCTTTATGTGATTTGGGGTTAAGTGTTAATTTAATGCATTTGTCTGTGTACATGAAGCTGGGCTTAGGAGAGCTAAAAGCAATCAATGTCTCATTGCAGATGGCAGACAAGTCCATCAAGTGCCCTCATGGGATAGTGGAGGATGTACCGGTCAAGGTTGACAAATTCACCATTCCGGTGAATTTCATGGTGCTAGACATAAAGGAGGAGGCGGACATGACATTGATACTAGGAAGACCATTCCTAGCTACTGAAAGGGCATTGATTGATGTCCAAGAAGGGAAGTTGATCCTCCGAGTAGTGGGGGATCAAGTTACTTATGATATGTTCAAAGTTGTGAACACTACACGCACTGAGCACCGATGTTTTAGTGTCAATATAATTGATACACTATCTGTTGATGCGATGCAGGTTAACAGTGAGAAGAAGGTGGAGGCCACATCGAATGACCGAGGAGGTAAATTTGGAGTAGGAGACTCGGTATTAATGAATAGGCAAAAGATGAGATTTTTTCCATGGAAGTCTGACGCACCATTGGCTGGACCGTTCAAAGTTGTCAATGTTCTACCATTCGACACCTTCAAACTGAGAGATGACCATGGGGGATTATTCACTTTGAAAGAGAAGTGGTTACGACATTACCACATGGAGGATGGAAAATCATCCCCTACTGGCCCTTGCGGCATTTGAGCGTAAACGGTAAAAAGTTCAGCTTGGGATTATAAATCAAGAACTCTTTCTTAACCCTTTGCTTTGTTTTAGTTTATTTTGGTTTGTTTTGTTTGTTTTGTTTTGTTTTTTTTTTTTTTGGCAAGACTCCATGCGTGCTGTGATATGTTCCAACACTATGCCCCATGAGCTGATGAGGAATTGGACAACGATCACTGATGGTCGTTGTCAAAGGTAAATGTTTTGTCTTACTTTCCATGCTTAGATCGAGGACAATGCATGAATTAAGTTTGGGGGAGTGCATTACTGTGTCATGCTTCTTATTTGGAAATTAATATTTTCTTGAGCACCAACGAAATTTTTTTTTCTTGAAAATGAGTTCATTTAGTAAGATAATAATGAATCATAGTAGTGGTCTCTATTCCATGATGATATTAATCTCACTATGCATGTCAACTTTAGTCTTGATGATTGTAAAACTTGCTTGTGAATATCTTGTTTTGAGTAACATGTCAAAGATGAAGGATATTTTGAGCACATTTGAGTCACAATCTTGTGAATTGCACTTGTAATAGTGAAATTTTTTGTGAACTTGATGAATTATTTTTGAGCATCTTAGAGTACCTTAGAAACTATTTGATGATGACACTTTGAGGCGAAATTTTATAGTTATGAACTTGACTTGGAAATGATTTAGGTGATCTTTGGACCTTTTGAGCCTTTCAAGCTTACCATGTATATATCAATCTCTAGTATCCCAATTTGAGCCTAACTGAAAAAGAATGGAATATATTTAACATACTATTAGCCCCCATTCAACATTCTTTGGCAAACTCATTAACCCACCTTTATGAGCTTAAATTGAAAGAATTCATCCTTACCTAAAGGGAGTATAATGAATCTCATTAGATGCACATAAATTGCTATATTTTGATGAGCTTATTATTGAAAAAATGATGAATGAGAAAAGAAAAAGATAGATAAAGCCTTGGAAAAAAAACATATATCTAATTAAGACCCAAAGTGGCCAAGGCTAAAAGAAAAAGAAGAGAAGCTCAATTTTGTGCTAAAAATATGAACACTACATGCTTATACTCTATTCTTTGTGCTATCCTATCTTTTCTTTGAAGCTAGCACCTAGGGCTAAAACTACAAGCTTAAAAAGACCTATTGATCCAATTCTAGGGAGTGACTACATTAGTGGAGAAGTTGTTTGAAAATTGGACTAAGGGGTGCTCAAGGATAATCTTAACTTTCATTACCTAGCATGATTTGATCTATGAAAATTGCATGAAACTTAAAAGTGACAATAGCACACACACACGTTCAGATTTGGAGACATGTTGCTTGAACTAGGAGAAAACACAACTTGTTAAACTTTCTGATTTATTTTTGTTCGTCTGTAAATGAGATGCCTGAGCTATATGATTGACTATGAATTGTTTTATTTGAATCTTTATCGAACTCTACTTTGTGATCTTATTTCTCGCTCGAGACGATCAAGTTTAAGTTTGGGGGAGTTGATAAGTGTTATTTTTATACTTAATTTAATATAAGATTAGAGGTGTTTTTGTAGTGATTTCTGGAAATTATTACGTGTTTTGGTATATATTTGTTTATTTCAGGAATCCGGGTCCAATTGCATAGAAGTGGAGGAATTACACTTAAAATGATGAAAAATGACCAAACCGAGCAACACACGTGACATGACGTGGAGGAATTTTCAAGTACGCATTAAATTGGATAGAAATTCATTGCTTTAAGAGACCAACATGGATGAAATATTATATTATAATATATGATATTATAATATAATATATTATATAAGATATTAGATTGGAAGGAACGTAGCACATGAGAGATACAGAAAGGAGAGACGTGCATCAGATAATAAGGGCCGAGAGACGCAAGAAAAGAGGAGAGGATCAGAAACGGGATAAGTGTAGGTTAAACGTGAGCAGATGAAAAGGGAAAATACTTTCGTTCACGGAGGAAGCTGATAAAACGTAGAAAAGCAGCAACGTGCGAAGTGGGAGGGGATTGAGAGGAGCGAAACATACAGAAGAAGAAGGACTTTAGAGGAAGAAAAGAGACGTGAGAAACAGGAGGATTGAGGTGATCAGATTGAGACGGAATAATAGTTACTGGAGAAGGAAATAAAGAGACGTGAGGACAATAAACAGAAAGAGACGTAAGTTCAGATTAAGGGCAGCAGATAAATAGACGAAGAGATATATAAGAGCAGATATCAGAAACGTGAGGAAGGCGAGAGGAGTTACGGGAGGAATTCTGGAGAAGAGTTACGAAGGTGAGAACAAGAACTGATTGTTGAAGAAGAATTCACGTACAGAAAGCAAGGAGTTGAAGACTCACGTACAGAACACAAAGCGAGAGACGGAGCTACGGATCGACAACGCGATTCAACATCACTAGTTATACGTATTTCTAAACTTTGTTTGATTCTATTTAATTTCTTTATGCTTTTGATGTTGAATAACATGGTTTTGCATTTGATTTTGAATATGTTTCTAGGCTAAGTGTGTTATCAAGACTTACAGGATCCCATGTTATGAGCCCATGATTTAATTTGAATGTTTTGATTGATTCTTGTATATCTAAGTGTTTAGATCATTGTTCTTCATGTTTTTAAGGGTTTGGCCATCATTGAATGATATTAAATTGCAATTGAATTGACTGTTGCGCCTTAAAACGCTACAATTCTCATTCCTCTATTTTAAATAAAATTATCGTTTTTGTTTTGATGATTACAAAACCTATACATTTTGTACTAATGGTTTTTATTGAGTATGCAGCATAAATTATGATCAAAGTTGAAGATTGTAAATAGTATTGAAATGCCAAAGAAATTGTCTTTTGGAAGACACGGATCGCCCCAGGCGATGGGTGCCATCGCCCCAGGCGATGGGTGCCAGGCGAGGATCGCCACGCACATCGACAGAGGCGATGGCTAGGCGAGCATGCGGGGCAGATCGCCCCAGGCGATGGTGACCAACGCCTGAGGCGATGGCAGCCACAGGGACTTCGCCCCAGCACATCGACTGAAGCGACGCCGAGCTTGGCGCGGGCATGCGCGCAGGGGAGTTCGCCCGAGGCGATGGCATGAACGCCTGAGGCGATGGTCTGGAACGCCTGAGGCGATGTCGAGTTCGTTTGAGGCGATGCAAATTTTGGACATGCTGAAGCTACGGCCTTGATTTTAGCCACTGATCGCGTGAGGCGATCCAGCGATCGCCTGAGGCGATCTGTGCATTTTTGACCGTTGGAACGCGGCGATGGGTGATCGCCTGAGGCGATGGCTGAGGCGATCCAGGAGTGATTTCAGCCTTTTGAAGTGCAACGGCTAGTAGGAGCCTAGGGGGCCTCCTACACTATAAATATGGATGCTTTGGAGCATTTTGGAGCTAAGGAACAAGTCTACAACTCATACAAAGTGTTGATCAATTGTTGGTTCAAATTATATCATATTCTCCATACATTGTTGTTGTATTGGAGCTTGTGATTGTTTTCATTTGTTGAGTCTTGTTGTCTTCGTGTGAGTACACCGTGAAGGTGTTTTTGTTGGTACAATTCATTGTAAAGGTCCTCCAACACCAAAGCAAGTTGGAATATTGTAAAGACATCAACAAGTCTTGTTGGTGCAATTGTGTGGCTATCCTTGGAGCCCTTAAGGCCAAGAAGACTCGTGAAGAGTGTTGGTAGCTCGGGAAGAGCTTTGTATACTCGGGAAGAGTATTGTGCTCGGGAAGAGCTTGTGTACTCGGGAAGAGTAGTGTGCTCGGGAAGAGCGTTGTAACTCGGGAAGAGTTGTGTTGTGGCTTACTTGGAGCCCTCAAGGCCAAGAACATTTATTCTAGTGGAACCTCGGTTGGAGGTTATCTAACCGGGAAGAGGAGACGTAGGCGATTCATCGCCGAACTTCTATAACAAATATCCTTGTCTTTTATTGCTTTATTTTTCATTACGCATTTATTTATTTATTCTTTTTATTTATCGATTGACTAAAGGCTTCCGCAAAGCGCAAAATATTTTATTTTTACAAACTCATTTTAAAACGCTAAAGTAGCCAAGGAATCTCATTCACCCCCCCTCTTCGATTCCAACAAGTGGTATCAGAGCCATTTGATTTTTGTTTTAAATCAAAATTTTTATATGGCTAATCTAGCAAATGAGTTTGCTCAAGGTCAATCGACGAATCGCCCTCCGCTTTTCACGGGTGATAACTACGGTTATTGGAAGAATAGAATTTCTCTATACATCCAATCCGTAGATTATGATCTATGGAAAATCATAGTGAAAGGTCCACATATTCCTTTAAAGGAAGTTGGGGGAATTAGTGTTCCCAAAGATATGGACGATTTCACTAGAGCGGATATGATATTAATTTCACAAAATGCTAAAGCGATTAATATTTTGCATTGTGCTTTAGATATGAAGGAGTACAACCGGATCTCAATGTGCTCAACGGCAAAGTAAATTTGGGACAAATTGCAAATTTGTCATGAGGGCACTAATCAAGTAAAGGAGACCAAGATTGATCTATTGCAACTCAAGTATGAAACATTTGAGATGGATTCCGGAGAAGATGTGGATTCCATGTTTAGGAGGCTCACTCAAATCATAAATGAGCTTGCCCAACTTGGAGAGAAGTATCCTCCAAAGCAAATATGGAGGAGAGCACTAAGAGCCTTACCAAAGGAATGGGATGCCAAGAGGACGGCCATCATCGAGTCCAACAAAGGAGAAAGTGCTTCCTATGATCTTGATGAGCTCCATGGCACATTGGTGACTCATGAGCTTGAAGTTGCCACAAGGAGAGAAGTAAAGGAGGAGGATAGATCCAAGAGAAATGGGATTGCCTTGGTTGGAAGGAAAGATCACTCCGATGATGAAGAAGATGATGATGATGAGGAGATGGCATTGTTCACAAGAAAGTTCAAGAAGTTCTTCAACAAACATGGCAAGTCAAAGACCTCAAGTGCAACCAAACATGAATCCAAAAATGAGGTAACTTGCTATAATTGTCAAGAAAAAGGCCACTATGCTAACAAATGTCCTAGGAAGAAGAATGAGGACAAAGGCAAGAAGAAGGCTTTTATAGCTACATGGAGTGATAGCGACTCCGATGAAGAAGAAGCCACCAATCTTTGTTTAATGGCTCTTGGAGATGAAGGAGATGAAAGCGATGATGAGGTACCTTCTTTTGATGAACTTTTAGAGTCTTATAATAATCTTATTGATGCTCTTGGCAAAACCAAGATGAGTAATAAACTACTCAAACTTGAGATTGCTAAGAAAGTTGAAGAAAATAATTCATTGAAAAATGAATTAGATTCTTTAAAGATATCATTTTGCAAATATAGTGAAAGTAGTCAAAAGATGAGTGAATTGCTTGGATTACAACGATGTAGCTTTGACAAAGCCGGTTAGGCTTTTCAAACAAATCAAAATCTTTTTCAAGCTTGTTGGCCAAAGCAAAGCACAACTCTCCTACTTGTAACTATTGTTGTAAAAGTGGTCATACCAAAAATAAGTGTAGGTTTGCTAGAATCCAATACCAACCTAATAAGAGGTGGAAATGGATTCCAAAAGTGCCTTTGAAAGCTAACCATCAAGGACCCAAAAATCAAATGGGTACCAAAGATTCTCCTATTATTAATTTGTCTTGTAGGAACAAAAATGGAATGGAGGATGAAGGGCCAAGCAACTCAAAAGAGGAGTTTGTATTATTCACAACTATAGAAGAGGCTCGAGGCGTTGGACCAATGACAAGAACGAACTCTTGTCATCGAGGGTAACATTTTTTTTACATATTAAAAGAGCAATTCAAAATTTAATTGGCACAAATTAATTGTGACCAATAAATAATGAAGCTCAATATTGATTGGAGTAAAATGCATAACCCCTTAGCATGTGCACATATAAATTGTTTTATTGCATGATGTATGCCTATCCTTTTATAGTAAGTGCAATGAATTCTAATTTGAATATGTTATATGATATTATGTGATTAAGCATGCTATATTTGTTTAGATGCTCTATCTTGGAAATAATGCTATCATGATCTAAATAAATTTATCAAATGATGATTTGAGTATTCTAATGTTTATTGGGCACAAATGCATGAAATTTTGGTAGAACATATGCACATTTTGCACATTTTGAATTCATTGTTGATCGCCTTAAAACGCATGTTTGTATTCCTCAAAATGAATTAATCTTATGCTTATTTGGGCTATTATATGCTTGATGAGGAACATGTATAAAATATGGCTATGTGTCAACATATATTTGTGATTTGTCTATTTAATTTTTGTACTTTTTGATTATCACAAAAAGGGGGATAATTGTGTGATAATCTTGAAGTTTACTTCATGCATAGTTTAAGGGGGAGAGTTTGTGTATGCATGGTGTGAGGGGGAGAGTTGTTTACTTTATGCTTTACTTGATTATTTTGTATGTGCTATACAATTGTTAAGGGGGAATCAAGTTTACTCACATTTAATTTCAAAAATGCATTTTGAAATCACCTTTTAAAAGTCACAAATTGTGAATTATTGTGTTTTTGAGATTATGTGTTTAATTTTTGTTGTTAGATGGTTTAATGTTAGTTAGAATTATCAAAAATAATTTTTTGGTCCAAAAATTAGCTCAAAATGTTGCCAAACCATCGCCTCAGCATTCTGTGCGCAGTGTCTCGTCCGTGGCTCGCATCGCCTCAAACGATCGCAAGCATCGCCTCGGGCGTGGCTCGCATCGCCTCAAGCGATCGCAAGCATCGCCTCGGGCGTTCTCGATCGCCTCAGGCGTTCTCCAGATCGCCTCAGGCGATCTCGATTTTTAAAGTCAGGAGGCTACGGCTTTTGCTCATTTTTTCAGCAACTTTTCGTGTTTTTCACCCATAATTCGAGATTTCTTCATCATTGTTATAATCGATCATCATAAGCCTTTCCAAACCATCAATTTCACTTTCCAAACACCAAATCTTCCAATTCGAAATTTTTGCAAACCCTAACCCCATTTCTCAAAATCGAAACTTTACCTCAATTCCCTTAAATTTCTTGCAATATGTCTCGAAGCAACCGTGAAGAAGGAGAATCAAGCCGGAGGAGACGCTCTAATCGCTCCAATAGGAATTATACGGGTCCTCCACTTGATGGTAAGCCAATTCCGGAAGACTATCTTACTCGCAAATTAATTCCGGGTTATATCTTTGATTTCGATTTCCTTAGGACTTCCCAGCTCCCAATTCTTGATTGGATTCAATTCCAACAATGGGAAAATTTTTTCAAACCCCCTAGAAAGAACGATTTTTTGTATCCATCCATGATTCATTCTTTCTATGCTAATCTTGAACTGTTTGAGGGTGATGGTGAGTTAACTATCAAAACCATCGTTTGTAATCGCCCAATTGAATTCAATAGCACTGAATTAGGAAATATTCTTCGCATTCCTTCGGAGGGTCCGGCTAAATTCGCTCTAGCTACTTGGCCCAATGATGGGGTATGTGATCCTGCCCAAGCCTTGTATCTCATATTTGGCGGAACCCCTCAATGTCCAAACCAATCTTTTCTTGTGAATTCCATCCCTACGAACTACCAAATCCTTCACAAGATTGTGATCACCTCGATGATCCCTCGGGATGGTGATCGTCTTAGGTTGAAATTCTCTGATGTATACTTGATGTATTACATCATTACAATGACCCCCTTCAACCTACCTAGATTCATTATCCAAATCTTTAGGAACACCGCCCATAATCCTAAAAAGTTATTCTCCCATTCGGCCGTGTCCTAACAAAGATTTTTCTTCATTTCAACCTTCCTTTTGATGACAATGAGAAACTCCCTATCAAGTCCAAGGACACCTTCAATCTTAGGTGCTTTCTATTTAACAAAATATCTTGGAATCCTTTCACTTCATGTTGGGTTAATGATCCGGGGAACCTACTTTCTGCTTTCAATCCTAAAGATCACCCCTCATTACCCATTGATAGGATGACTAGTGCCCAAAGGGTTCATTTTCCTTTCTTGATTGAACCAAATCTTGATGAGCCACCCATTCAGCATCAATCTCCATCTACCTTTGATGACATGATGAATATTGGGGCGGATATTCCAGCTCCTGATAGTCATCAACCTTCTTCTTCTTTTGAGTTCAATCAAGACGCTTTTGCTTTCTTTACTTCGCAATTCCAAAGCCTTCGTGAGGATATGAACTCACAATTTCAATCCTTGAGAGTCGATATGAATTCTCAATTCCATTCCCTTCGAGATGATGTTGCGTCTCTTCGAGCTTACCAAGACTCCTCGAGAGAAGATTTGTCGTATTTACGACATGAAGTGGACGCTCTTCGTTCTCAGTTTTCCAGTACTCACATGGACGAGGATACTACTCACGGGAATGATGGTGATGGCGGCTTGGATTGAGTTGTCTTTGTTTTAGTTTTTTTTAGATTTTATCCTTTTGTAATTGTTTGTAAGGATTGTAATTGTTAAATGATGTTGGAATGGATTTATTGTTTATGTTGATGGAGTTAAGTTGTTGATTGAATTTTAAGTTGATTGTGTATTACTTGGATGGATTTATGGTTTATTCATTTTTAAAGGAAACTATGTCCAATTTTCTTAAAAATCCTTTACCCTTTTTTATTCTCACAAAAAGGGGGAGAATGTATGTGTAAACTTGGTGCAAACTTGATTGATGCAAACTTGATTGATGAAATGCTATTTGCAACCTAATTGTTTTTACAACTTGTGACACATTTTGTAAAGGTGATAAAAATGCACATTGAAACATTGTTTATCATTGCATTCATTAAGGGGGAGTTTAAACTCTCTAAGCTTTGCATTGTTATAAGTCTTATTTTCTTTCAAGTTTACCGGGTTTTGTGATCATCAAAAAGGGGGAGATTGTTGCGCCTTAAAACGCTACAATTCTCATTCCTCTATTTTAAATAAAATTATCGTTTTTGTTTTGATGATTACAAAACCTATACATTTTGTACTAATGGTTTTTATTGAGTATGCATCATAAATTATGATCAAAGTTGAAGATTGTAAATAGTATTGAAATGCCAAAGAAATTGTCTTTTGGAAGACACGGATCGCCCCAGGCGATGGGTGCCATCGCCCCAGGCGATGGGTGCCAGGCGAGGATCGCCACGCACATCGACAGAGGCGATGGCTAGGCGAGCATGCGGGGCAGATCGCCCCAGGCGATGGTGACCAACGCCTGAGGCGATGGCAGCCACAGGGACTTCGCCCCAGCACATCGACTGAAGCGACGCCGAGCTTGGCGCGGGCATGCGCGCAGGGGAGTTCGCCCGAGGCGATGGCATGAACGCCTGAGGCGATGGTCTGGAACGCCTGAGGCGATGTCGAGTTCGTTTGAGGCGATGCAAATTTTGGACATGCTGAAGCTACGGCCTTGATTTTAGCCACTGATCGCCTGAGGCGATCCAGCGATCGCCTGAGGCGATCTGTGCATTTTTGACCGTTGGAACGCGGCGATGGGTGATCGCCTGAGGCGATGGCTGAGGCGATCCAGGAGTGATTTCAGCCTTTTGAAGTGCAACGGCTAGTAGGAGCCTAGGGGGCCTCCTACACTATAAATATGGATGCTTTGGAGCATTTTGGAGCCAAGGAACAAGTCTACAACTCATACAAAGTGTTGATCAATTGTTGGTTCAAATTATATCATATTCTCCATACATTGTTGTTGTATTGGAGCTTGTGATTGTTTTCATTTGTTGAGTCTTGTTGTCTTCGTGTGAGTACACCGTGAAGGTGTTTTTGTTGGTACAATTCATTGTAAAGGTCCTCCAACACCAAAGCAAGTTGGGATATTGTAAAGACATCAACAAGTCTTGTTGGTGCAATTGTGTGGCTATCCTTGGAGCCCTTAAGGCCAAGAAGACTCGTGAAGAGTGTTGGTAGCTCGGGAAGAGCTTTGTATACTCGGGAAGAGTATTGTGCTCGGGAAGAGCTTGTGTACTCGGGAAGAGTAGTGTGCTCGGGAAGAGCGTTGTAACTCGGGAAGAGTTGTGTTGTGGCTTACTTGGAGCCCTCAAGGCCAAGAACATTTATTCTAGTGGAACCTCGGTTGGAGGTTATCTAACCGGGAAGAGGAGACGTAGGCGATTCATCGCCGAACTTCTATAACAAATATCCTTGTCTTTTATTGCTTTATTTTTCATTACGCATTTATTTATTTATTCTTTTTATTTATCGATTGACTAAAGGCTTCCGCAAAGCGCAAAATATTTTATTTTTACAAACTCATTTTAAAACGCTAAAGTAGCCAAGGAATCTCATTCACCCCCCCTCTTCGATTCCAACATTGACCATAGGATATTGTGATTCGATAAAGTGATCTTTGCCGTGGGTTTTAGGGTGAGACGGACCAAGTAAAATCTAGCACACGTGTGATAGCAATAGATTTACCAAAATCGAATGCTAGAAGTTTTCATAGATCAACTTACAATATTAATTGTACGATAAGGGTACGAGAGTGGCTTATTGTTATGTTAGTATTAGATTTGTTATAGCCGGACCAAGGTATAACAAGTGAATTAGGAAAACTCATCACCTTAGATTGTTTGAATTAATTCTTAACTAATAACCAAATTGTGGGGAATTACATAGGTGAACCGAAAGTCTTGATAATTGTCTCTATTGATTTTGTTCTCATTCTCTATTGTTTGTTTGGGTTAATTATTGAGTTAGTTAGTCAAATTAGCTAATTAGTCATAATCATTTTTCGTAGGCTAAATATAGTTAAACTAGTTGAGTTTGGTACTTATTTCCTAGTCCTCGTGGGTTCGACACTCATACTTATATTATTATTATACTAAAACTTGACACCGTGCACTTGAGGTATAAAATCGCTACACTGGAAATAATTGTTTAAAATAATAGCGATCAACCCCACAAATAAACACTTATCAGATTTGGGTCCAAGTTTATTGGAGGCGTGACGTCTTACGTAAGCCTCACAACCCCAAATCTTCATAAAAGACATACTAGTACGTTTCCTAGTCCATATCTCACGTGGTGTCTTTTCAACTGATTTAGATGGAACACGATTCAGTATAAATATTAGTGTTTCTAAATCCCCAAAAGGAAATCGGAAGATCTGCATGACTCATCATAGATCGAACCATGTCCAACAAGGTACGATTCCTCCTTTCAAATACACCATTCCATTGTGGAGTATATGGAGGTGTGAGTTGTGTGACTATCCCACATTCCTTTAGATAGTCATGAAACTCTTGGCTTAAGAATTCACCTCCTCGATCTGATCGGATGATTTTGATACTTTTGCCAAGATGGTTTTGTACTTCATTCTTGAAATCCTTGAACTTTTCAAAGGTTTCATATTTATGTTTCATTAGGTACACATACACAAATCTACTAAAGTCATCACAAAATGTCACGAAGTATTGAAAACCACTTCTAGCTTGTGTGCTTATTGGGCCACATACATCACTATGTATGAGACTCAATAAATCACTTGCCCTTTCAACATGTCCCTTGAAAGGGGCTTTAGTCATCTTGCCCATTAAACAAGATTCACATGTTTCATATGATTCAAAATCAAATGAATCTAAAGCTCCATCCTTATGAAGTTTTGATATGCGATTCTCAATTATATGGCCCAAGCGACAATGCCAGAGATAAGTTGGATTAGAACCATTATTCTTAATCCTCTTAGTATTTATGTTATAGACATGCATATCAAGATTTAGAACATAAAGACCATTAATCAATTGTGCACAAGCATAAAACATCTCATTCAAATAAATGGAGCAACATTTGTCCTTTATAATAAATGAAAAACTAATCTTGTCCAAACAAGAAATTGAAATTATGTTTCTAGTAATCGACGGTACAAAATAACAGTCTTGTAAATCTAAAATTAAACCAGAAGACAAAGTTAATGAATAGTCTCCTATAGCTAATGCAGCAACTCTTGCTCCATTTCCCACTCGTAGGTCAACTTCGCCTTTAGCCAACACTCTACTCCTTTTGAGATCCTGCACAATAACACAAATGTGAGAACCACATCCAGTATCCAATACCCATGATAAAGAAGTAGATAGATTGGCTTCTATAACAAAAATACCTGAAGTAGAAGTCACACTTCCCTTCGTCTTCTTAAGATCTTCCAGGTATAACTTGCAGTTTCTCTTCCAATGTCCGGTCTCACCGTAATGGAAGCAATTTCCTTCCTTAGCCACTCCTCCCTTAGGCTTAAGTGCAGTAGCATAAGTCTTAGGTTTGACAGAGACTTTCTTGTTCCTTTTAAAGCCCTTTGCTTTAGCCTTTCCCTTGCTATTATTCACAATAAGACTCGGTTATTTAGGTAGACAACACTTTGTCAATTACATCACATGTAACTCTTGAATGGTTGGGCAAACAACTCTTTGTTCTAATTCATCTAATAAATTATTACCCAACCCCATGCCTCTAGGTTCCCAATCCTATTGAGATAACGCTAGTTAAGTCGAACCCAATTTAAAGTAACACGGATATCACTTTTATCCTATCGCGGATTACTAAGATTGTCACGGTACTTTGCTTTGACAAACCCACACATGTTCAATCGAAGTCTTGACGAGTACTTTTAATTGGAAGGCATATAAATTGACTTAATATTATTAGAGGGATTTAAAGATATCATGATTTTATTAATATTGATAATGAAAATATGTCTTGTACATATATACATTATTAATATTGATAATGAAAATATGTCTTGTACATATATACATATATATATATATATATATATATGTATCATTCATCAATATTAAATATCGAAAGATAAACATGCATCATATACTTCAACATAAAATAAACGTGACATGGTTATAGCCCCAACTACTGATTTTCTCAAGCCAATGAGAAAATTTAAAAGGTCAACATAAATTTCTCCAAGCACCTCTTCGGTCCTTTTGTGAATGGACTTCTCGTCCTGACACCATGGTCCAACGGCATTGATCTCCATCAACAAACTATAACTATACTATATAACAATTACATGATATAGAGGAGTCCTCGAATTACATTCGAGGGGGAGCATAGGGGAGGGAATACATTCAGAAAATATAGAGAAGGCACGACACGCAGGCCGTATTAAAATTACAATCATTCACAAAATTCATATCTAATAGGTCATAAGGCTATAACCATGCACCATGCTCAAACGACACATAAAACTTACTAGGACATCATAACAATTAATGAATTAAATTCTAAACATTTTAAAATTTAATTCTATGTCCATAAACTGTAAAAATAAAATTAGGAAAATTATCGCACGCTCAGGGCATCACATGCCTCGGACAGCCACCCACGCGAGGGGCGCAGACGCCCACCCAAGCAAGGGGTGCAATCGCCCACCCCTCGTGGGCGGTCGCCCGCCCCTTGTTGGGCGCGGTCGCCCGCCTTCCAACCTCCGTTCACCAGACTTTCGAGATACGGTATCATGCCTTGCGATGCAACGTTCGTCCGACTATCGAGTTACGTTCGCCCGCCTTGCTAGGGTCAGTCGTGCGCATTCATATGTATCTTATACACAAAGATACGTTAATATATCATATATATTTTTACAATGATTTCCACATACTTGATAATAACATATAATATATGTTCTTACAGTTTCTAATTAGCATAAAAGCAATAACTCATAATCTGATAAAATAATTTATCATATAACCCCGATATGAGTTTCGTACACGGCTCTGATGCCACTGTAAGGAATCCGACTATCATATAGTAGTGCAGCGGAATAAAATTTTTGGATTCCAACCAAGGACCTATACGAAGTATTCATATCGGGTGTCGAGAGTCATACCTTTGTAGCATGTTTGATGCAGAATCCTCGAAGCTAGACGTCCACGAGTCACGAGAAAAGCTTTGTAACTTTGCTTCTAGGTATCCACACGATCAAATCGATGAAGGGATGTTGAAGATATCAAGTTGCTAGACTTTATATTCAACAGGAAAGGGACGAACAGAAGTGACGGCTGCACTTCCGCCTTTTCGAAAGCTTTTAGGTTTAGGTCTTAGTTAATCTGATCACCCTTTCTCACCTTATATGCATGTCTTTATATATCGATAAATATTAGGCGGCTGATATCAAAATATAGGGTTTTCCAAAAACCCCTTAAGCCCAATAAATATTTATCTGTATATACATATTTAAATATATATCTTCATAATATATATAATCGGCCCATAATAATAATATATATTATTTTATGATTAGGACTCTTCCTAATCAACTTAATTCATCCAATGAATTTAACTCCCTTTATCGATTTAATCTTTTGTGCGACCCGTTAGGATCTTGTAAGTTGGCAGTGACATAAAATATAATTTTATGTCACAAGCAATGAGTGGTATCTAGCAACACATCAAGGCTTTACAAGAATGTCATTGACTTGACATAACCTATGGCCTGTGATAATATTCATCATGTAACTTAATCCCTTTGTCATATGTGTTTAGATTAAACACGAGTCATGGAATAGTCATACTCGTATAGTTCAATCTTTTATTTCTTGATCCCCAAGTAGACTAGAATAAACGAATAAGCTCGATATCACATATCGACTCATTCGAGCATGGCCATGCATTTTAGTCTCACTTGATCAAGGGCCGAAACACTTCTCCTGTTATATAGGAGGGACAAATCCTATCTTGATCACTCAACATCCCTCTACATAATTCGTGGTGTATCCAATGATTGTCTTTATAGTTTACCCTGTTACATGTAACGTTTGACAATATCAAGATACACAACTCCTTATGTTGGGATCTCTGGTGATCTCAAGTCGTAAGGATTACATACATTATTATCACTATGAGAATTGTTTATGACATTCATATAACTATCCATGTAGCATTCTCATGGTGGTCTGTCCAGTACATTGTTCTCTAACATGTACCCATGTGTTGATTTGATATTTCATATCCATGAACAATTAATCAATCAATACATACTAGTCCCAATGCATTATCATTATCTTAATTCATGATAATACTTGACTATGGACAATCTTTAAGAATAATACAATATCATTTTAAGGACATTAACATATATATATATATATATATATATATATATTCATATCACAGATACTGGAATAATATATAATAACGAATTGCCTTTAATAAAATCATATTACATTGTATGCCAAAATCAAATCATCTAATGAGTTGTCTTAGGGTATATCCCAACAATGTGATCAATCATTAAATCAAAGTACACATCTATCTATCAAGACCTCAATGACGCCTCGGGTCATGAGGAGTAATGGTGCACAACTATGACTGCACAACTATGACTAGAAATTCTATACTCGACAAATAGTAACCACTTATTGAATTCCGAGTAGGGTCGTTCAGTGAACTCATTTCTAATGAGCACCTATTCATGTGTGCTGACTTCTCCAATCCAACGTCGATGAAAGGCGGCGCACTGCACTAGACACATCATGAACACCAGTCTGTAACAAGCATAGATCGATATCCCATTCTCGAAGGCTCATCGACCAGGAACATTTAGAAATCGCAGTCGATAATGTATTTCATGGTCACCATCATATGCGTAACCACATTCTATGGACTATAGCAATCTCAAGGACTTCATCAATACATCAAGATGCATGGGTAAACAGATGAAGAAGTGCCATATATATTAATATTCAAACAAAGATTTGTCATAATAAGATTATAAGTACAATCAATCAACTATTGATTTACTTAATCACATATGACAACAATATCTTTTACTTTCCCAAAGCCAACTACTCATGTGTCTCAAGACCATCTTCCCAAGATGTCTGATAGACACCAATTGTTGTAAAGGCTTTGTCAGTGGATTCACTATATTTCTCTGTTGAAGCGATTCTCTCAATAATAATGTCGCGTCTACCATCTCTTTCATTAGATGGTTTTTCTCAATATATGTTTGGATACTAATTAGATATTGGCTATTCATAACAGCTCAACTGTTGTCACAGTATATAGGGACTGTGTCAACCGTACTAGAAATTACACCCAACTCTTGGATGAAATTTCATATTCAAACTGCCTCTTTGCTGCATCTTATGCTACAATGTATTCAGCTTCAGTGTGGAATCCGATGTGGAGTCTTGCTTGGAACGTTTCCAGGAGATGGCATCATCATTAGCTTAATACAAATCCGAACATCGATTTGGTATCATCTACATCCGACTAAAAAACCAGCATCAACTTAGCCTTCAACTTTTATTTCTCCACTTACAGATCCAAAACTCATGAACATATCCTAAGTTCTTCATAAGTACTTGAGGATTATTTTCACATTTTTCTAGTGACCTTCACCGGGATCTTTCTGATGTCTGCTCATTACTCTAAGAACATACATTAGGCCAAGTACATAACATAGCATACATTATGCTATTAAAAAATCGAAACATAAGGTACCAATGTCATCTTTTCTCTCTCCTCATCAATCTAATGCACATTGACCTCGAGAGATGAACACTATGACAAATTGGGAGGTTACCTGTTTTCGACTATTCCATGCCAAACCCTTTAGCACATTGTTTATGTACGTAGGTTGAGAGAGCTCAAGCATCCTCATAGATCCATCCCTATAGATCTTTATGCCAAGCATATGAGATGCTTCTCTCAAATCTTCTTACATGGAGAAATTAGTAGATAATCATGCTTTAATTGATTAATCCAATACCATTCACAATGAGCATGGTATAGTCAACTTAAAGCATCACAAATGTAACCGTGCTCCCACTAACTCTTTTGCACACACATGCCACTTCCGGATTTTTAACAAAATCAAACACTTTGATGATGTTATCAAAACGGCAGTTCAAACTCCAGGATGCCTTCTTAGGCCCATAAATGGACTTATGGATTTGCAAACCTTTTGCTCACTCATGGTTGTGAAGCCCTCTGGCTGCCTTGTATAAAAGTCTTCACATCCATCTGTTATATCTCATAGTCATAATATAAAGATATAGCTAATAAAATTCGAATAGACTTTAGCATCATAACCGATGAGAATTTTCTCACAGACAACTCTTTGCCTATGAGAATAAACGTTCCCACAAGTCAAGCTTTGAAGGCCACACCTTCCCATCAACTCCAAGCCTTCGCTTGTAGATCCATTTGCAGCCGATGGAAACAATTCCCAAAGAGGATCTACTAAGGCCCATACCTTATTAGAGTACATGGAGTCTATTTCAAATCTCATAGCATCTCACTAATATCCCGAAACAATGTCCGACATCGTCTCCTTGAAAGTCCTAGGATCACATCCGTGGTCAAAATCATTTTGACTACTTTCTAGGAGTAAATTCAATTTATCAAGAGTTCTTGGAACACTTTCAGATTTCCTTGGTATGTGTAGTTTAAAGATATTGATTGACTCAATTAATTTCACCGTTTTCACATTTCTAGTGGTTTGTGGTTCTTGAACCCTAAGTTATATTATATTGTCATTCCTTTCTAATAGAAACATTTTCTCTACACCGCACTTGCGAAACAAACACTTTATCTCCAATTGATAATATACATTTCCACAAAATAACATAAGATGGATCAACTATCCAACTCATCTCCCACTGGGTGCTTTACATAAGCAGAACAATCTCAAATCTGTATTTGGATTTTCTTTCAGTCCATATCGTATATGGAGTTTCGTCACTGTATTGGTATGGATTATGTTCAACAAATATGAACTTTAGAGAGTTACTCAGAGAGAATCACATTATCTTTAAGATAACTCAACATCCTCTTGCACTAACATTTAGTGCTCCACATATGTTCATATGAATCAAATTCAATGGACATTCAGCACATGCTAAAGATATGTGGGATTTAAGTTATCGTTCTTTTTATATTATTTGAACATAATCATACTAATCGTTCATAAGTGCACCAGATTCAATAAACCATGCATTCTTAAAAATACTGCAAATCACATTCGCAAATTTAAAAGAATATCATTCTCTATCAAACTAGGAACAATGTTCATGATTAAAACTAGAACAAATAAATAATTGATCAAACCAGTTCCTAACCATTTCAAGATTTTATATTAAATAAATGTTTCAAACAGCCTTTGCAACAACTCTTGCTATAATGCTTAGCCTCAGGTAGGTTTCACCTTCCTATGGCTCTCTACTTCTTCTCAACATCCGCAACTCTTTGCAGAGATGTGCGCACAATTGATATCGTATACCAAAGAAGTAGAAACAATAAAAACATTATTTTTTTTCAAGGAATACACCATTTCCAGTACGCTTCTGGTCTAGGTATTCTATGCAGTTTTGCGACAGTGACCAGCAGTGAAAACATAGATGCCTCTCGCTACTATATCCATTTTTGTCTTTTAAGGTTGAGAACAATTCCCTTCCTCTTCTTTATCTTTGAACTCTTCCTACCCATTGGTAGAAGATTCAACAAGAAGAACATGTTTCTCCTTTTGAATCAATGACTCACGAATTTCCAACATTTTGACTATAAAATCAATCTACAGTCAACTAATGATGTATTGTCACATTCAGATTTTTCAATTTCTCAACAAGAGAATATTTTTCTTACACCTTGCTCGTAGACCGAAGCCCCATCTTGCATGTGAAACAATCGTGTCCGTTCACCAAACAACATTTGTAGGTGTTGGAAAATATCAGCAATGTGAGCAAGTTTCTCATATCTGTGTTGAAGCTCATTGGTGACATTGATGCTATCATATAGCACCTAGCCGAGAGATCATCGTCCCACCACTTCTCAAGTGTGGAGATCTCTTCATGAGACGAACCGGGAGACACTTCAACAGGAGGCTCCCACCAGGGTACATAGTAACTTTTTAGAAGCAATGACTATTTTAAAATTAATAGCCAATCAGAATAATGTGGTGGTTAATTTGTTTATATCGAGAATTGATGTAATCGGATTCACGGCAATCACAATACTGAGAATAAACAGAAAATATATGCAAACCTTTTGATTATTGTGGGGTCTTCCCACCTTAACAGCGTTATAGTGACATAAGAAGGACTAATCATGCATTAGATAACATCTTATGGTTCCGGTTGTTACATGATGTGATGACCAGGGATTATAGATGTTAATCCCGCAGTGTTAATAACCCCTAAAGTTGTTTTACGTGGCGATTTGGAGTTTAATCGCGGTGTTGGGCCTTCTGGCTCGTTTATTTGAGTAGTTGGGATCGTTGGATCCCGAGGTTGAGATTATATTCTCATTACGGTGTAAAACCTAAGAGTTGGGTTTTTGCTGTGTCCCGGGATCTGGGGTGCTTTGTGTGGGCACCGGTAGAGGGTTTTGGAGTTAGAGAGAGAGTTTTTGAAAACAGATGATTTTTAATGAATCATGATGTATCTGTGGGGCTATTAGTATTTCGGGGTATTTTTGCTATAAATACCAGTTGAACCCGAGATTTTAATTATTGGAACCATTTTCCCCACCTTTCCCGTCACTCTCTCTCTCCATGCGTCCGCGCCCTTTCCCGTTTCCCTCGACCCAGCTTCAGGCCGTGCGCCCGCCGCCGTCCGGCACGTCCGACCCGCCGTTGGCTTCGTCTCGTCCAGGCGCAGCTTCCCACACCAACAATTCGAAGTTTCGTCGAGAATCGCGTTCGGATTTGCCAGAAAAGCGCTAGGGTTCGAAATTGAAATCTGTCCGATTTGGGGCTCGATTTTTGGTACGTTTTTGGGTCTTTTCTTCAGGTGTTTTTGGGGCGTTTTTGTGCTGTTGTTGGGTCAAAAATTGCAGACTTTAAAGTTCAAAAATATTTGTTGCTTAATGGTTCGAATTAATTCTCGAATTTCGTAGGGTTTGTGGTTCGAATTTGGGGGTTTTGGCAGGGGTGTGACGATTCTTGTTATGGGTCGTTTATTGCATGTTTTAGATGTATTATGGTGCTTAATTGGGTTCGAATTGAGATGTTAGGGTTCGAAATTTTTGAGGTGGTTCTTGAGCAATTTTCGATAATGTCTCATTCGATTTCCCTCCCTGTATATGCCCTGCCCCGGGTCTTTTAAATGGTAAATTGTCGTGTGTTGACAATAATTTTCTGTATGAGGATTATGGGTGTGCTTGAGCATGGGTTGCATGTTCGTAAATAATTATGAATTATTTATCGTGTTAGCACGTCGTTCCTCGGGGCATGGAACTCGAGCAAGGTTTGGCTCGGACTTCGGATTTAAGGTACGTGCGACGTACGAGCATTACTATATATTAGAGCATTAGTGAAATGCATAATGTATTTTGATTTCATTGAATAATTGTGCATGAGGTTATATATATGTGTTGAGAAACTATGAAGCGACCTAATCTTGATATCGCCGCCACGAGCGTGCGTGACACTAGAGTATGATAACTCTTACAAGGTATATGGGGTACTGGATGTGTATGACCATTGTAGGGCATTGAGATGCCTGAGAATGATCGTGGAATCATGTATCATTATAAGACATGCGAGATGTCTAAGTATAATGGAGAATTGGTAAAATAAATGCTAGGCATTTGAGCTATCTGTGATTGATAGCGAGGTTGAGAAATCAGTATTTGTTATTGAGATATCCATATTTGCCTCTATAATGAATTTGGAATCATATATATTGACATTCGAGAATTAGGCATACGATGAGTTAAATCAATGTGTTGATTTACTGATTTTTGAGATTTGATGAGTTTGATGATTGTGAGAACATGGACAGTACACGGAATCCCGGATGAGGATGTTGCCATCCAGGGAGTATCATTAAAATTCATTAGTATTTACTTTTGTTGTAAATTATGAATTTCATTATTGTGATTATGGGATTTTGTGTATTGGTATGCTCACCCCGTTGGGGGCTGTCTCTGTTGGGGCAGGTGAACAGGTACATCGATGGCTTTGGAGATGAGCTCGAGCTGTTGATTGGATGTACTCCCAGGATCGTGGTATCAGGGCTTGATGGAGCACGGTATCGTACATGGTACTTATATACACCTGAGGTTATATACATATTCATGATGCTCGCATGTGAGCACGATTATACTTGTATATGGGTTGTATATAAAGGCATGAGCCTTTCTCTCTTTCATTCTATGTTGCATGCAATTAGAGGTAGAATTGCTAAATGATATGAGAGTCATTGGTGTATTTTGTGGGTGTTGAAGCCCACTCTTGTTGTCCTATTGTGTGGTGCTTTCCCTGGCTGGGAATTTACTTAGTATTTTTGTATTTTATTAAGTATTGTGCTTCCCTGGCCAGGAATTTTGTTATGTGTTGTGCTTTTATTTCGGGATAGCTCAATTTATGGGGAGACTCTGCCCAAATTTTTATAAAAGTCCACAATGAAAAAAAAGTGGCGAAGAGGGTATGGTAATGGGCGAACTTTATGAGTCTATATGTTGTTAGGATGATGATCTTATAACATTGAGTATTAAAGAAAATTTGTATCTGCCATTCAATGATAAAGTATCATCTGAGTTTCCCGATCGATATGTGCCACACATATTGATTAATACACTAATCAAGGGTTAAGGGCTTGGGGTCCTTACACATGAGCTAACAGGATTACAGGCCAAAATACAAAACTTCACAAGCTAATTAATTTCATTCTCAATAATGAATAGTAAAGCCATAGATTTACACTACTCCTAGAGTAGAGACTATCGAAATCCTGTATCCTATAAGCGTCTTGCTCCTTTTAGTTCACTGCCTCAACCCGACCCTAGGCCCTTCGGTCCAAAAGTGTACCTACAGGAACAACCCATCATGAGCATGTACATCGTTACTTAACATCATAAGGCAATGGCATATAAATAAATGCATGAAAATAATTGGTAACATATACTTCCTGGTTAATCGCATTAACCCTCTTTGGTTGTCCCTGTTTCATAGCCATGCATATAATCATTAATTCTTGACATGAATGATTAAAATCATCATCTTATAAATATCGTACATCATCATCATATAAGCATCATCATCTTATAAATATCATCATCTTATAACATCATCATCATATAAGTATCATCATCTTATAGTATCATCATCTTATAACATCATCATCTTATAAATATCATCATCTTGTATCATCATCATCATATAAGTATCATCATCTTATAATATCATCATCTTATAACATCATCATCTTTTAACATCATCATCTTATAACATCATCATCTTATAAATATCATCATCTTATATCATCATCATCATATAAATATCGTAACAAAATATAACAGTAAATGCATGAAATCTTGGTTAAGTAAACATGCTGGTTATTCGTTAACTTCTTTTTATCGTCCCTGATTCATATTCATGCATATGTGCATCTTACCCTGTGGCATCTTACCACATCATAATATCGTATGGCCTCTTACCATATGGGCATCTTACCCCGTGGCATCTTACCACATAATAACATCATATGACCTCTTACCATATGGACATCTTACCCCGTGGCATCTTACCACATAATAAAATCGTATGGCCTCTTACCATATGGGCATCTTACCCCGTGGCATTGTTGGGAAAACGATTTCTAAGTTTTGGTGATTACAAACACCTACCGGATGTTAAACACCTACTGGATGAAGTCCTACCGGGTGATAAAGACCAACTGGATGAAGACTCCTACCGGATGTTAAAGTCCTACCGGATGAAGACTCCTACCGGATGTTAAACACCTACTGGATGAAGTCCTACCGGGTGATAAAGACCAACTGGATGAAGACTCCTACCGGATGTTAAAGTCCTACCGGATGAAGACTCCTACCGGATGTTAAACACCTACTGGATGATGTCCTACCGGGTGATAAAGACCAACTGGATGAAGACTCCTACCGGATGTTAAAGTCCTACCGGATATTGAAGTCTTACCGGGTGATAAAGATCAACTGAATGAACACCTACCGGGTGAAGACACCAACCAACTGGACAAGACATCAACTGGATGGCTACCAACTGGATAGACATCAACTGGACAAGACATCAACTGGATGACTACCAACTGGATAGACATCAACTGGACAAGACATCAACTGGATGGCCACCAACTGACAGACATCTACTGGACAACCATCAACCGTACAAACATAAACTGGATGGACATCTACTGGACAACTATCAACCGGATAGTCTCTCACTGAACAAAGACATCAACTGGTCATAAGAGGATGAAGGACCAGTTGAACAAAGAAAACCAGCAGAAGTCTAAACTTCCAGTAAGAGCACTAAGCAACGAGACAAAATAAGTACAACATTCTCTGACAAAGGTACAACAGAGCGGCGCACCCTGCTATATCTCCTCCACCATTACCGTCAGAGTGAAAAGAGCCGTTGCTTAACAAAATAGGAAAGAAGACAATATGAATTTGGAAAGCTAATCCCTTCCATATACAGAAAAGCTACCGTTGGACAACCAAACCTATAATACGTCCAAGCAGAGAATGAAGAAGTGCTGAGCGATTTTCAACAAAGAGATATACTTCAAAGCAAACAAGAAAATCATATTACTGATATTCCAAACGTTCAGCAAAGAGCAGACAAGCAGTGAAACTGAATCTGTGATAGATTATTTCCAATTGAAGTCTGCTGCTCAAAAACACTCGAAGCTAGAAAGTTTATTCTGTAAAGAGTGTTATAGAATCTCTTGTAATAAAGTTGAGAAGATTGTGATTGCTAGGAGTTTAGGCCAAGTGTGTTAGTGCCTAAGAAGGTTGTATACTGTAAAGTGTAAACCAAGTCTTCTAGTGAATCCTTCCTGCAAAGGAAGAAGGGGAGACGTAGAAGCGTTGTGCTTCGAACTTCCAGAAACAACTCTTGTGTTATTTGTTCATTGCTTTATTACCTCAGTTTTATTCCTCACAAGTTCAGTAGACGTCTTCCGCACTATAATAAGTATCTGCTGACTTGCCTGATATTGAGAAGCAACTGTAATACTTAACAGTTTACAGTTAACCAGAAAAGGAAATCGAAATTGAATCTAGTGTTTATTCAATCCCCCCCCCTTCTAAACACTACCCCGATCCTAACAAGTTATCAGAGCTTAGGTCTTCTCAATCTTGAGAAATTACCAATTGCCAAAAACTGATGGCCTCATTCAGCAAGATTCCAATGTTCAAGAAAGACGAATATGATGACTGGAGAATCCGTATGCAAGCACATCTAAGTGCTCAAGATGATGATATGTGGTATGTAATCACTGAAGGACCTATGAAGATCATGAAAATCAATGCAGCTGCTTCTATCACAAGTGGTGATCCACAAATGGTAGAAAAGGAAAGATCTCAATGGTCAAACGAAGAAAAGAAAAAAGCAAATCTGGACAACGTTGCTAAGGACATTCTGTTCAAAACTTTGGACAAAAATATGTTCAACAAAATAAAAATGTGCTCAACAGCCAAAGAAATCTGGGAGAAGATTGCCCAACTCTGTGAAGGAAATGACCAAACCAAAGAAAACAAGCTTACTGTGGCTTTACAGAAGTTTGAGCATATCAAGATGATGAATGGAGAAACTCTCAACGAGTATGATGAAAGAGTGACTGGAATAATTAATGAACTCAGCAGTCTGGGTAAGGAGTTACCCAACAGAGAAGTCACTCTCAAAGTAATGAGAGGTCTCCCAAGAGAATGGGATGTCAAGACCATTGCTATGAGAGAATCGAAGGACATCAACAAGATAGATCTACATGATCTGTTTGCTGATTTAAAAGCCTATGAATTCGAATTAGGCATTCGGGTTGAAGATGAACCAAATACCAGTCAACCAACCAAAGCTCTCACTGCATCAGAGTCTCTGCCTACTTCTACAGAGATGACTCCAGAAAAGATGTGTAATGATGCTATGGCAATGTTCGTCAAGAAATTTGGGAAATTCATGAAGAAGAACCAGAGATCTTATCAATCATATCCTCGAAGGCAGAGTTCCAAAGGAAATTCAGAAGAAGAAGAGCGAGTATGCTTCAACTGCCTCAAACCAGGGCACTTCATTGCGGACTGTCCAAAACCTAAAAAGGATGATCACAAAAGAGGATCCAAGGATCACAGAAAATCCAAGGAAACTAGAAGATCATCCAAAAGGGAGATCAAAAGGTTTTGATGGCAGAAGAAAGCAAGAGCAAGTGGGCTGATTCTGAATCAGAATCAGAGGAATCAACCAGCTCGTCTAGCGAAAGTGAAGACGAGGAAGTCCACTGCTTAATGGCAAATGATGAAATTGAGGTACACGAGTCTAACCTATCTGAATTCACACATAGTGAACTTACCAATGCTTTGCAGGACATGATCAATGAGTATCGGACGCTATATGAATCTTTTGAAAGCTATAAGACTGAGCACTCAATCCCAATTGAAACGCATAAAAACAAACTTGATTGTGAACAATCGAGGGAGTTAACTGCTTAAGGGAAACAGCCAGTCTCCAAGTGAAAGAAAGAGATGAAGCCAAGTGTGCCTACCAGAAACTTAGCAAACTGGTTAGCATTTGGAATGCGTCTACAACCAGAAAGGATGAAATGCTTGAGTCTATAAGGCTTGCTGGTGATTTAACAGGCATAGGCTATAATAGAAATGACGGCAGTTCATCTGGTAATGAACCTCAACTGTGTCTAACAAAAGGAAAAGTTCAATCAATGAACTTTGTAAGATCTAGCACAATATATGACCCTTATGAACTGGTTAAAGAACCTGTTAAAGCAACACTCATCAAGGAACAGGCACAGCACAGGGGTATCGGTTATGTAGAACCACTCAAAGAGGCTAAACCGAGGCAAAAGTTCAGAAATGAACTTAAACCTAATGGTCGAGCAGCTAGAGAGGTTAAACCCAACTGGTACTACAACTGTAAGCCTGTCCAGAAGAGATATATGCTCAATAACAGGAACTACAAACCAAAAGCACATGCATACACATATTATCACACTCCACAGTCAAGATCATCACCATCATTTATGAATGCACACACGTTTCAGAACACACACCGACCTAAGTCACTCAGGATCATACAAGTGTGGGTTCCGAAAGGACTAATCCTACCCGGACCCAAGTAGGATTGGGTACCAATCATTATATCGCTTTAATTGCAGGAAACTAGAATGCATCAAGTTCGGAGCTCAGAATGGTTCCTGGACAGCGGATGCTCTAGACATATGACAGGAAATGCGAGCTTATTGTCTGAACTGGTGGAATCCACTGGACCCAGAATAACTTTTGGAGATAACGCGAAAGTAGAACCGTGGGTAAGGGTAAGATTATCTACGGTAACATCGTCATTAAAGACATTCTTTTAGTTGAAAATCTATGCTATAACTTGATTAGCATAAGTCAACTGTGTGACAATAGTCATTCCGTAGAATTCAATCATCACTCATGCACAATTAAATCTACTGATGGCAGTATATTACTTATAGGTAGAAGGCATGATAACACATATAAAATTGATTGCAATCTTAATCAGCCTACCTCCTCTACTTGCTTAGCTGCCCTGAATTCTTCCAAAAATTGGCTTTGGCACAAACGGTTCAGTCACTTAAATTTTAAAACTATTGCCAGTCTGCGTAAACTTGATCTAGTCATTGGACTGCCTCAAATTGAGTTCTCTAAAGACAAGATCTGTGCAGCATGCCAACTTGGTAAGCAAATCAGATCCTCCTTTAAGAACAAAGGGAGTAAATCTGCTTCTCGGTGCCTAGAGTTGCTGCATATGGATCTTTTTGATCCTATACCAGTAACAAGTCTGGGGGGATGAAGTATACCCTAGTGTTAATAGACGATTACACTCGTTTCACGTGGGTCTTGTTCCTAAGTGACAAAGATCAGGCTACTCCAAAGCTAATCAAATTACTGAAAAGACTCTAAAATGAGAAATCGTGTGGGATAGATAGAATTCGCAGTGATAAAGGTACTGAGTTCACCAATCAATCACTCGAATCATATCTAGATGACCTTGGTATTAAACACGAATACTCTGCTGCTAGAACTCCTCAACAAAACGGAGTTGCTAAGCGTAGGAACCTCACTTTGAAAGAAGCTGCGCGAACTATGCTCGCGGAATCAGAAATATCGCAGAGATTTTGGGCAGAAGCTGTCAACACAGCATGTTATACGCAGAACAGATCAATGATTAATAAGCGAGCAAATAAAACCCCTTATGAGATCTGGAATGGCAGTAAGCCAAATATTTCCTATTTCCATGTGTTTGGTTGCAAATGTTTTATTCACAACAATGGAAAGACTCATCTCACCGCTTTTGATGCCAAATCTGATGCTGGAATATTCCTTGGCTATTCTACAGTTAGTAAGGCCTTCAGAGTATTTAATAATAGAACTCTTACTGTAGAAGAATCAGTGCATGTAAAATTTGATGAACCTACTGACTGTACTGTATCTAATCTGCAAATCAACAATTTAAGTAATCGACTGGAAATCACTTATTTTGATGAAAAAGTTGATGATGAGATAGATTACAGAAGCAGGACTGACTGCTCCTTGGAACCAGAAGTTCCTGAAGCTCAAGCAGAGGAGTCTGCTGGCCAACAAGCACTGCAGCCAGCTACCAATGAAACAGTTGCATCTACCCCTGCTGCAGTAGAAGGAACAAATGAGAAAGATGAGTCTATCAGAACCTCTGATGTGCCCACTCATATCCAGCCAAGTGAAGAACTCAATCCTCATGGACCTTCGCTCCGATGGAAGAAGGATCATCCACCCGAGCAGGTCATCGGTAACCCTCTTGCTCCTCTACGCATCAGAGGACAAATGATTAATGAATTTCTTCATGCTGCATTCATATCTCATATAGAACCTAAGAAGATTGATGAAGCTATATTAGACCCAAGTTGGGTAGAAGCAATGCAGGAAGAACTAAACCAGTTTGAGCGAAACAAAGTATGGCATTTAGTTCCACGTCCATCGCATCACACAATTATTGGCACTAAATGGGTATTTAGAAATAAGCTAGATGAAAATGGTACAGTAATTAGGAATAAAGCAAGACTAGTTGCACAGGGATACAGGCAGGAAGAAGGCATTGATTTTGATGAAACCTTTGCCCCTGTAGCCCGATTAGAAGCCATTCACATATTTTTTGCCTTTGCTGCATTTAAAGACTTTAAGGTCTATCAGATGGATGTTAAGAGTGCATTTCTTAACGGCAATCTCCAGGAAGAAGTATATGTTGAACAACCTCCTGGATTTGAAACCATCTGCAACCATCTTATGTTTATCATCTGAACAAAGCTTTGTATGGTCTGAAGCAAGCCCCCCGTGCATGGTATGAAACTCTATCAAAATATTTGATTGATCATGACTTCACCATTGGCACGGTGGACAAAATTTTATTTAAATTTACAAAGGGAGACCATACTCTGCTAGTTCAGATATATGTTGATGACATTATTTTTGGCAACTAACCCAAAATTATGTGAAAGATTTTCAAAGATAATGCAGGACCAATTTGAGATGAGCATGATGGGGGAATTATCATTTTTCTTAGGATTGCAAGTCAAGCAATCTAGTGAAGGAATCTTGATAAATCAGTCTAAATACACTAAAGAGCTGCTGAAAAAATATGGAATGAGTACCAGCTCAGCTGCTGCTACACCAATGAGCTCATCTGCCAAACTCGACTTGGATAATTCAGGAATACCAGTCGAAGTTACAATGTATCGAGGCATTATTGGATCTCTATTATATTTGACAGCCAGCCGACCAGATATTATGTTTGCAGTGTGTATGTGCGCCCGATTTCAAGCAAATCCCAAGCAGTCGCACTTCACTGCTGTCAAAAGGATCCTCAAATATTTGAAAGGCACTGAGAATGTTGGTCTATGGTATCCAAGAGACTCAACTTTTAATCTTATTGGATACTCAGATGCTGACTATGCTGGATGCAAAATTGACAGAAAAAGCACCAGTGGGTATTGTCAATTCCTTGGTGATCGATTGATATCATGGGGATGCAAGAAACAGACATCCATAGCAGCTTCCACTGCAGAGGCAGAGTACCTTGCTGCTGGAAGCTGCTGTGCTCAATTGCTCTGGATTCAGCAACAACTAAGAGATTATGGAATTGAATCCACAGAAGCAACCCATATTTTGTGACAATACGTCTGCCATTGCTATAACATACAATCCAGTTCTTCATACTCGTACTAAACATATTGACATCCGTCATCATTTTATCAGAGATCATGTTATGAAGAAAGAAATTCGGCTGGAGTATATTTCTACCGAACAACAGGCAGCATACATTTTCACAAAACCCTACCGGACGCTAAGTTTTCTTACTTTCGAAATATTCATGGTTTAATTGAAATTACTCCTTGATTATTTTATTTTAGTAATAAATTCAGGGGGGACTAGTTAGTTTATTTGCATAAATTTAGGGGGAATTTCAGTTATAATCCTATCATGGTTATTTAAGCTCAGCTGGTAATACAATGGTCAGCTGCAGTAGGTGTATCCGTACCAGTAGGACTCTACATCCAGTGATGCTTTCCTACCAGTCGAACCCTACATACCAGCAGATGTTACCAAATATGCTTTGACAAAATAACCCTCGATACTTATTAACCTAATGAACGTCGGAATTCAATATTACTTTTGTGTAAAATAAATTATTTCACTCCGCCTAAATCATGTCCTCTTATTTATTGGTTAAATATTTTTAATCGTTAGATGATCGCCACGTATACATGTGTCCGCTCATCTACAGTACGACGTTACATATACTTTCATTTTCACCGCCATTAGTTTCACTACTCTTCATCTTCTCCAACAATTCACTTCAATTATCTTTTCTTTCAGACAATTTTACTCTAACAAGATTGCTGATGTTTCTTCCTCATATTCATCCAAAATGTCAAAGAATATACAGCCAAGCTTCATCACCAATGCTGTTCACGTAGATTTTCATTCTATATACACATCATCTGATGAGGAGACAAAGGAGCTGATTCAAAAACTGGATACCTCAGGACTCTTGGTAATCCTAAGCCAGGCCCCCTCATTCTACAAGGACGAGCTACACGAGTTCTTTGCTACGGCCAAGGTTGTTGATGACACCGTGGTGGCATCCGTATCTGGACAGTTGGTTACAATCACCCAACCTGAATTTACCACACACCTGTGCCTTCCCTCCACCGGACTTACTGATTTTTCCACTGTTCCAGTGGAACTACGAGAAGAGATGAGCCTCCACAGCTTCTGACTCTGTTCATCGCCTTCAACGTCCCCCATTCAGAACAGTATTAATGAAGAGTCATTATCGACAACTGGAGGACATCATCTCCAGGGGGCTCCTATGTAAAGCTGGATCATTTGATATGATCACCCCTGAAAAATCTGATGTTATGAGTGCAATATGCAAAGGATTGGAGATAAACTGGTCAGTTGTGTTATGTCAAATTCTGACTAGTCTCGTAGTCTCTGGCAAGGGTCAATAAGGCTTTGCTCTCCCGCATAAGCAGCTTTTTGACAGCAAACACATTAAGACAAGGGCTCTCACCAAATCCATCCGGGGAGACTTATCACTGCCAAGTATCTTCAGCTTCACAGGCAGAGAAGTGGCAGAGGCGTTGGGGTAACTAAGCGCCGATTGACGCAAGTCATCAGCGACTCTGAACAAACCGTCTCAGAATCCGCTGAGTCTTCTCCTCCTCCTCCCCCTCCTAAGAAGCCCAGAACAAGAAAAGCTGCTCCTCCGGCTGTCCGACAGAAAGACATTGCAGGTTCTGATACCATCTCCTCCGCCGGTCCGACAGAAAACATCCCAGCAAGAGAACCCAGCCTTGAAAATCCTCCACCTGCGGAACCAAGCTGCTTCATTGGCCATGGTAATCGCTACCTCAGTGGCTCCCGCTGACAATTCTTCTGCAATGGTGAGTTCTCATCAAGCACCATGCTCTATCAGCTTTAGGACACCCAAGTCCTTGTGTCCGTACTGTCATCCAAAGACACCCCTGCTGGCAAAGGAAAAACTCTTACGGCTCCAGTGTCCACTCCTGTTGCCTTCGAGATCCAAATGGTCATGGATACAGTTGAAGCCAACCTGCAACCACAGCTAGATATTTTTGATCGTTGGGTAAGGGCTCGAGTAAAAGTTCGATTTGATGATTTCGATCCTATTCTGGATCAGGCCAGGGAGATGAGAACCAATCTTGGCCTATCTTCAAATCTCAGACCCCGAGAAAAGCCTTGAAGCTTGCGGGATGTTTTTCGCCTGATGAACTATGTGGGCGAACTTCAAGCCCTTGTTGAAACCCGCCTTCAACACTTCAACGGTGATTCAGGCACATCGAATCATGATAGAGCCGTTCTAAATGCTCTTGGACCCAAGCCTGGAAATGGCTGAGCCGCTCTTCATGATATTCGCATATCCACTGGAATTCACTCATGCTCCACTGCTGAGAATGTTGCAAGCCCCGAACCAGCCGGATTTACAAATGGCTATTGCAAATTTGGAGATTGTCCCTTCTTCTGTGGAGATCACTTCTACAGCCCTGAAGACCACTCCCACTGGAGCGGAGGACAGCATCAACTGCCTTGGAGGCAGCCTCTTCGCAAAAGAACTCTCCTCTGCTCCCAGCTCTTATAATGATCAACCGCCCCAACCGATGGTTGTTGATCACACCATGTGGACACAGTGATTCAGACGGTAGTTCAGCAAGTTACCATTTCCTCTGGCAACCATGAACCCAGTGAGTCTTCACATTCCAATGATCACACCCAGTCGTCTGTTGCTGGGGTTGACCAAGCCACTGCTGATATGGCTGCCCCACTTATTGAAGACACTGCTGATATGGCTTCCCCACTAATTGAAGCACTGCTACTATAACTGCTACTATCTCGGACTCCCCAGCTGCCCACTTATTGAAGAAACTGGTTTACTATCCACTGCAGTTGTAGATGCTCATCCCTGTGCTTTGTTCCTACTGCTGATACTCAAATGATTGCCGTGGATCCGTCCATGGCTCAAGAACCTTTCAGAGGATTTCTTTGTCTTTACAAACCCTCTGGACGAGCCACCAAACATTGCTGCACAGCTAGCTAATCTCTCACTGCAATATCAGCACTAGCCAGGATGTCAATAAACTTAAGCAGGAAAGAGCGCACTGCGACTCTTATTCTAGGAACCCATCAGCAGCACACGGACTCTCAATTCCAGCAAGTCTACAGGGACTTAAATAGTCTAACGACTACTGTCACCAGACTTCAGACTTTTGCTAAACTGCAGTTGCTGACGCATTTTCTAAATTGGCCAGGCTCGTCTTCAGATTACTCAAAATAATAAATCTCTTCATGCTGCCACATCCCTGGCTCTTGGAGAAAGATTTGAAGACGCCAAGAAAGTCTTAACCGATCAAGTTGGCCACCATGCAGGGCAAATTTGCTTCTCAGATCAAGATATATGCAACAGCCTGCCTGCAGCTCCTCAAATAATCCGCAGAATGCCGAACCCAGCAGAACTGCTCCTTCATCACAACGAGCCTCAAGTTCAGCTGGTTGTTCAGCCCCTGCAACTGGAGCACTCACTCAGTCCAGATCAACTACTCAAACCAGATCTCGAAGTCCCGCGCAAACCGCCTACGAAAAGCGCGACTATTCCAACATTGGTTCGGGAGAATAAAATAGTATCATTTTCTGATCCCTCTTTAAGAATCTTATCTATTACTGTTTTTAGTTGACTTTTTCCTCGCATTTATCGTAACAACATTAATGTGTTCACACTAAATGCATTTTTCTTAAATAGAGACTCGTGTTTGCTTTATAACTCACATTCACGAATCATGATTCTTTTCAATTCTTTGAAAATTCCTTGGTTTACATTTTACAATGTTCAGTTTCATGGGTTTATACTTATCTAAATCACCCATCATGGGTTGATTACTTATCTAACCCAGCTCCGTTATTAAGCTTCAGCGTTTGGATCCTGCTCTGATGCTAATCA